>VYZU01069984.1:7128-29028 GCA_013401355.1 Ceyx cyanopectus
GGGGGTAGGAGGGGTAGGAGGGGCAGAAGGGCAGAAGTCGGCTCGTGCGTGGATTGGGGGTCGGTAGTCAGTCTGATCAGGCCCTGCAGCCTAGAATGGAAGGACCGCCTCACCTGGCTGCTTTACTGCTGACAGTATGTGACAACGTTTGGGTGGGTTATTTTGTTTCTCGTTGTTTTGGAAGTGTTCTTTCTGGGGGGGACAGGGGCCGTTTTGGTTAATTGCTCTGGGAAGCCCTTACTGTGTGGTGGCCCGTGCTGCCCTGGTAACCTCGTGTTCTCACCGGACAAGTTCTTCTGTGGGGCCGAGTGGGATTTCCTGTTTGAGTGTGGCTGGAGGGCTCTCAGGGTTGGAAAGAGTGTGTTTAGAAGTGATCTCAAGGTGCTGCTTCGATATATGTCGGGATACACGTTTCAGTGATAATTCCTTATAGGGGTTTTTGGTGTTTGTGTGCTTGAAAGGTGACATAATGAATTGTTTCTACTCTGAAACTAGCTGTGTGTCCATATGCTTGGGCAGGTGCTAAAATTCAGCCTTGTCTGCTCAAGTTGTCATTTATTGTCCGTTCCTGTTAGGAAACTTATTTTTGTTATCTCCTGAAGTCATGTTCGTTCTTATAAGGTTTAAGGACTGTAATAGTTTAGCATATGTTTAAATTCTTCGCTGAACCCCAGTACTTGTTAAATGCCTTTACTGAATTGGTTATGTGGTTTTCAGCAGCTTTACACGTAGTCTAGCTGTCATTAGTGTAAACATTTAATACTGTTATCAGAAATAGAGGCAAAATAATTGTCATAGACTTACTTAAAATGAACAAAGCATGTGCTCTTTTTTGGGGCCTTAGATATAACCATGCATGAGGGATACATGAGATTGGTCAGCTGCAGCCTCTCCTCCCGTTGTTGGGAAGTGGGGTTTTGTGTTTGTTTTTTTTCTCATGTTATTGTTTTTCCTACATCTGTTCCGAAAAATTTTATTTTTCTTTCCTTTTAGATACATGGTATTTACTCAATATTTATATAGGTTGTTGTACCTAGTGAGTGTCAGAGCAATAAACGTGGTCAGTATCTCAGCAAGTTCCTATTTTCACAAACTCAATATAGTTTGTTTGGGTTTTTTTTTCTCCTGAGTCATCTTGACTCCACCTGTGCCACAAGTTAAGCTTGTTGATAAGAGCAAGAACTTGATAGGTACCTGAATTTACTGTTAATTCCTTTAGTACTAATGGATTATTTTCTTTAGTAGGGAAAAATCTCTCTTGATGGCCCCTCTCTTCCAACCTGGTATATGTGGGTGGGTTGGTTTCTAAATGCAGTATTGTACCCCTCTACGAAAGTAGTCCCTGGAGAATCTATTGAAGGGGATGCTCTTAATGGGAAAATTGAGTCGGTGAAGTAGGTGTAAAGAGAATACTGTGAAGTTTTGTTTGTTTTTTTGATGTTTGTTTTGTTGTTTTTTTTTTGATGGGGGGGTTTGTTTGATTTTTTGCTTTTTTAAAAAAATAATTCAAAAAAAAGGCCCTCATTCAAAGTTTCTTAGTTGTTGTTAGTCATATATAACTGGTGATTTGATTTGTTAGCTTAACAAATTGCACTTGGGTTGATAATTAGTTTATGATCTCAGGTAATAAATTCCTTACATTATAAATTTTCCCATGGATGTTATTTTTTAAGGATTAAAACTACAGAATATTTTTTTTTTTTCCCCATAAGCACTTTCCCAACAGTTCAAGTAAGTAATGAAAATTTTACAGAACAAAAATTGCTATTTTGACTCCTCACCATTTGTCACTTTTCTTGAGAAGTTATGAACTGTTAATTTTTTTTGCCATATATGTAAATTAAAGTTTATTACAAATGCAATTATAAAGGCTCTGGTACCTTCACTACTGTTTTAAGGATAGGGAGTAATTTTAGTTGCCCTTTTCATCTGTACCTTCTGATGTCTTACCTGGGAGGAGGTGGGTGCTTATTTGTTGGGTTTTGGTAGTATTTGTACCTATGAAACAAGTTTCCTGAAAAAATCTGTTTTCCTTGAGGTCTGGAACTATTTGGTTTTAGTTTTGGTTTGTTTTTTTGTTGATTTTTTTTTTTTTTTTTTTTNNNTTTTTTTTTTTTTTTTTTAGCTACCTAATTTCATTTTTATTGACAAATTTCTGCGGTTTTATTGATGATACTGGTATAGGCACTTTTATAACATCATTGGAAGTGCCTGATATATATTTCTACTGACATGGTAACAGCCCCGGAGGGGGCCATTACCATCACATTCCAGGCACAGAAGCTGCTTCAGTGTCAATGAAGTGTCTCTCATATTTCCATCGATGTGGCAAACGCCCCAGAGGAATCATTACCATGTCAGTGCAAGTGCCTGAGTGGTTATGATGTCAATGGAAGTGCCGTTTTAATGACAGTTGTGCAAAATTCTCTAACTGTGATGAAGTGGATTATTTTGGCCACTCAGTGCAAGTGAGAGGAGACAGGTCCTCTGTAGCCTCTTAGATATATGTTTATAAAGTGCTCGCAGAGCATGTAACCACATAGATAGCAGAGCCAAGTAAGGAGCAGGGCAGTGCTGTGGAGATTGTGGGGCTGTGTGGTGGTGCTGCCACATTTTGGGACTCTGGAGGAGCTGTGAGCAGAACCTGGCTGAACGAGCCAGGAGGTGGGTGAAGTACTGCTAACTGGATAACATCACAGTCTGTTGCCAGGTGGTTTCTTTACAGAAAAGTACAAAGCTGTGCATTTAACTCAAATGATTATGTTGTTAGCATAAATACACAGATAAAGAAACTATGTAAATTACCTTAAAAGAATGGGAGAGTATGCTTTAGGTAATGAAGTGCTGGCTGGCATATCCAAACTCCTTTAGGAGTAGTTGTTTACCTCAGTGCTGTATAGGTCTGATTCTGGACATTCTCAAGCTATCTGAAATCACACAGAGATATTTCTCCCATGGACAAGGGGTGTTTTTTGTTTGCAAAAAGACCTTAAAAAAAAAAAAANATTTAACTCAAATGATTATGTTGTTAGCATAAATACACAGATAAAGAAACTATGTAAATTACCTTAAAAGAATGGGAGAGTATGCTTTAGGTAATGAAGTGCTGGCTGGCATATCCAAACTCCTTTAGGAGTAGTTGTTTACCTCAGTGCTGTATAGGTCTGATTCTGGACATTCTCAAGCTATCTGAAATCACACAGAGATATTTCTCCCATGGACAAGGGGTGTTTTTTGTTTGCAAAAAGACCTTAAAAAAAAAAAAAAGTTGCAGACATTTACTTTTTGGGCATTGTCTTTATTTACTTATTTCTAGTATCAATACACAGATATACAGTTTTTTAGCTATTGGTACCAGAGAAAATTGCTTCCATGCAGAGCAACTAGCCTTGTTCCAGCATCTGGTGTCCTGCCTTGCACTGAAAAATGGGAAGGGCTTGGAATAAACCCTCTGTGTCCTGACAGTGACAGCTTTGATGTGAACCTCCTATGGAGGGAAGGATTTTGGTGTGACTTCAAGGAGTGCATTGGCAGCTGCTGCAATATTGAAGTGTTGCAAAGAGCATTTGGTTTTATCTTCCTAGGGAAATGGTGGTGACAGAATGGAATTTCAAGTTATAAGGAAGATTTTGCTGCCAGTTTATGCTTGCAAATGGCGAAGTGCACTCAGTGAAAAAGGCAGTTCTCAGATCTGACTATGGAAGAAATATCATTTATTGAAGTTTTTAGAGAAGAATTCAAAGTTCACCTTGAAGTCATTTTCCTAAGTTTAAGGTTAATCACATCATTGTATGTATTTACCTTATGCTAAATCTCCAACTCATCATTTCCTCAAATCTCTTTGCTATTGATAATTCAGTTCCAGAGCATTGTGTTCTTTCAGTACAAAAAACATTCTCAGTAGGTTACTCTGTGGCCCATTTACCACTGCTCACCTCACCATAAGAGTCCAGCCCTTCCCATAGTACTATGTCTGTGTAAAAAAACAGGTCCTTTCGACACAGACTTGATTCTGCTTTACCACAGTAGAGGTGAAGCATACTTGTAGTTAGACAAAATGCCATCCCATCTTGCAACTCCTTCCACTACGTTAGGTGCTTAGTCTCATTGTTCATAACAATAATGATTATCATCAGTAACTGGTACGATTGTATACAGCAAGAAGCTGAGGCTTACACAACAGAAATCTGTTCCATTTTCTTCCATGTAAAATATTTCCTAGTGCTATGTAGAAGGAACACTTCTGCATAGTCTCTTATTTGCTGGTTCTATTTTTGGCCCCCACCTTTGTTTAGCTCTAGATGATCTTGTAGGTCCCTTCCAACCCCTAAGATTCTATAAATGCAATAGAATTCTACTAGCATGAGAACAGGTCACCCAAGCAGAAATTGCTATCTCGTGCAGCACACATGGGCTATCTATGAATAGGTCAAGTTTCTCACTTCATCACTGAGGAAGACTTCAGTAAAGGCAACTTCTCAGAAAATGAAAGGGTGAAAGACATTCAGTTCAAGCTCTGGCCTCAGATAAAAACATCCTAAACACTGAGTAATCTACTAAACTAAGTAATACAGATATCTCTAAAAAGTGGAGTGGAGGGAAGGGGTACTTCATTGTGATTTCTATTTCCCTCTCCCCATGAAATTCTCCCAGGCTTACAAGTTTTTCATTACACCTAAGCATTTTATATAAGCAGCAGCATCACCACTCTCAAATCTTTTAAGTGTTCCCAGCCTTTCAGATATCATCATTTTAATTTACAACTCTGGTTACTTATCATGTTTTATTTTAGAGCTTTATCCTTTTAAAATTGTATCAGCTCTAGAGGAGACTGTTTCTGGAATGTTATTTGTGATACATGCGAAGTAAATATAGTAAGAAGAGAAAAGGGAATGCACACATGAATGGCAGTTTTTTCATGCTAGTTACACAACCATCCACGCTTAGTCAGCAGGATAACAATCCTGAGATACCAAAAGGATCTTATCCTCTTGCCAAAAGTTAATGCATGAACACTACTTGCTTAAAAGTACAAATTGGTTGTCATACTAGATTTGTATAAAGCTTTAGGAAAGAATGATGTGAAAGTCCTTTATAAGAAATTACACAAAGTGGAGGCTCTTTCACTAATTAACACCCATTCCCAAATAATTTCTTGTCTATATTTAAAATGAGATTTTTCTAAGCAAAAACCCTAAAAGTTTGCAGAGCCCTGATTTCAATATCTGTGTCGATATTTCCTTCGCACAAGTGTGCTTCTGTATGCATGTTTATCAAAAGATGTCATTAAGGGCTTGCTTCATTTATTTACCATTTTAAGGCTTTCCTATTTGCAAAGCTTTTGTTCACATGAATTAAATCTAACCTAAATTAAAGATTCAGAGGTCAGATGTTTGGCAGTCTACATTTAGGAACCCAAGCACAAAGTTAACAAGGATGCTTCAAACACAGTACTACAGTGAAAATAAGTCTCCTTATACCAAACTGGCTATTGAGCAGATTCAAGGAAGAACACACTGAGACTGCCTGATGCTATTAAGGCTCATATACTTGCTTTATTTTTTCCAATGACTGAATAAGTTCTCCCATTTAGCAAAGCCCAGAACAGAAATAATAATTTTTAATACAACAGGCAAGGAATAGACAAAAAATCATATACCATATGATCTATAAAAAACAGATACTTACAGTTAGTAGGAACTGTATTTCATGTTACCCTCCTTCCCTCCCTTCAGACATGGCTCTTGAGAAGTCAGTATTGTTGAGACTCTGCTCCATCACCAGCTCACTGCACTTGTACAGCTCATCTTCTGTCAGTATTAACATACAGCTAATCCACAGCCATATAGGGAGCTTAGCAAACTCCACTGCACTGAAGACTGTCAGTGAATCCCCTCACTGTCAGAGCCAACCACACTGCTTTTCCAGCTCACAGCAAGCAATTCTTATTTTCTTTCTATTCTAGAGGTAAAAATGCTACTGTTAAGGTACTGCAGGAAGTATTACATACATCAGTAGGTGATGATTTTTTTTTTTCCCCTGAAACACCATTTGCTCAAAACAGCAATAATCATGAAGCATTAACGAAAGCGGAGCTTGCAATTTCATTTGCAAAGACCAGGGTACCCAATTTTGCACTGAAATGTATCAAATTTCCCAACTTTGAACCTATTGTTGTATGCAGTAGAAGACAGTAAATCCAATAATCACAGGACAAGATGACTTTGACAGCAGGTATTTTTCAGCTTGCTCACACTAACTTCATTTTCTCGCTTTTCTGTATAAGCAGCTGCAAACCTGATTTCCAAGACAACTTAATGATCTGACTTTACTATGTGTTGTTACTTGTGCTATCCTTTTAAATGTTATTTATACATATATCCTAAAGACTGTAAAGTTTTTATTTGTACCTTTTCAGAAATGCACCTGAATGCATATACAGGATGGTACAAATTTACTTAAAAACCTATAGCATAGTTGTGTTAAAATAAAACAATATAACTTTCAGTTCTTGTAAAATGATAATTAGTAATTAATGAAAATTACTAGTTATTATTTCAATAGTAGCAAATGAGCAAGGTCAGCTTAACATTTACTTAAGTGAATGGAGGAAAGATAAAGGATACAGGAAAAAAAAAAAACCAACAACAAAACCCAGAACTGAGGAGGCTCTAGCCAGCCAATTCACTGTATGATCTTACATTTTGTGGTAAGGTTGCCACCACAGCCTATCAATGCATTCCATCCCTAAGAGGCAGTAGCCTAGGAGAATTTGAGACCTGTACATTTCTTCTCTGGTTCAAATCAAAATAGCTGAAGTGGATTCAAACCTGTTTTGAGCTACCAAATATGTGTCCCAGAGGTAGAACTAAGATATAGTTTTAGGTAGAATTTGACCATAAAATATTAATCTGTGGTCCTGAGTGGCAAAGATGTTCAAGGAACATCTATCTATCTTTGATACCGTAAGAATCCTGGAATTTGTAATAGCAAATTAACAGCAGAAGAAATGGATGATTTGGCCTATGTGTATTTCTGGTGTTTTTCCAGACTAGTCTTTTGTTTGAGGTCAGTGTAATAACATTTTTTGCCAGTATGATTCTATACCACCATAATCTATTTGGACTACATACTGAAAAATGGAACACTTTGCATTATGCAGTGTAACATTACTGCATAAAACCCCGAAGTTTTACACATAATCTGTTAATAGTTTTGCTTGAGAGACTGCACTTTGAATAGTTCTTTCTGATTGCTCTTTATGGCAAAATTCCAATATTAGTCTGTGTAACTATTTGATTCTGCTAGCTTTTAGCTGAATGACATCTGCAGGTAATAGAAATTGGCTTTGTTTTGTTGAAGTCAACAGAATTGATTCAGGTTAGCTGAAAATGTTGGCCTGCATAACTTTTAATTCCTGTCTTGATAGTCTTCTGTCCTGTAAGGAACAGGTTTATATAGTGCCAGACGAGAGATGCAAGAGTTTTTAAAAAGTGATATACAAAAGATACTAAATAAACATATACTTTTTGAGGATTCTTTTTCTATTTATGAGTATTAGGCTTTAAATTACCACAATTTTATATATAAATGCTTTTAAATTAATGTAAGCAATTGGGAGAATAAGTACAGAGAACGTTTNCTTTCAAGTTTGAAATGCTTGCATTTCTGCATTACTGAATGGTGTGTTTTAAGGAAAATATAGTTGAAAAAGGGAAGGCTGAGGACTTTCCTACTGTGATGGGGAGATGAGAAATGCTGAAAAGAATTTACCTGAAAAAAAATGTATGAAAGATTACACTATTTTTTTTTTTCAACATAAAAAAAAAAAAGCCTCAAAAACCCCTTCATTAAAAAAAAAAAAAAGTCTCTATATAGTTTCTCATACACAAGATTCTAAAAAGAACCTCTAAGCTGTCAGGAGCTACAATATGATAAAAGCAGGAATGATGAAAAGCAAACGGCACCTTGCAGCTGACCATATAAAAGCATAAATTCCTCCTGGGACTTCTGCATATAAAAGATAGGTTTCTTTACTTTTCTAAGAACATTGGATCACATTAACTTATTCAAATAGGAGGTCAGATCACAGTGTCTAGGTTTAAAGCTGTCCCAGACAGCCCTTGATAAGAAAAAATTGACAAATCGCACTTTTGAATAAACTCATTTTAATCCTTTTCTTCCTTTTGAAGTAATAAAAATATCCCTGTCATACAATTGCCATTGCATTTAATGGCTGTCATTTAGTGAAATGGAAAAATGATATCTGAACATAATGCCTTCAAATATGGCTAATAGCATTTTACATGAGGAAAAAGACTTTTATTTTACATGAATATGGCTGTTACTCTATGATTATTTTTGAAAATTTAGCTGCTTTGCCTATTGCAGCATAGTGATAAGAACAGATAGGACTCTTTCCTGGCATCCATGTAAAAGAACAGTTATCTGTATTCTTAACGTTTTATGTAATTTTCAGAGCTCAACAAATTCTTTGCCAGCTATCACTTTTTATCATTTTCATTTGTGATAGTTAGCAAATATAACAAACTGTTATATTTTTTTAATGATGCAGTCATTATGGTTTTTATTTAATCTGTTGTCATAAATATACTTTTATCCCAGAATACATTAATTTGTTAAGATTTATGACAATTCCATTGTATAAGTGGTAATTAATTAATGCTAAATTACAATAGGGTGCATATGGAATTACAGGTGACATCCACATTAGTACCAAATGAGCTTCTAGTGATTAAACATATTAAGATTTCCAATTAACCTTGAGTGCACTGGACATTACCTGCATGAATTCTCTGAATTGCATATATGATTTGCAGCTCCACTGAAAACAAGATGTACTCTTCAAGAAATGGCCATACAAATTAGTTAAGAGACCACCTGTATGCTGAGTTGGCATTTGAAAGAGCCCAAGAGAATCAGACCTAATTCATATCCACTCATAAGGAAAATCAATCAAATTGTAGAGCCAATAAAAATATGTCTTTAGAAGGCTAAGCATACTTGTTTCTCAACTATAATGCTTCGTCTAAAGCTTGTTCATTAATTATTGGAGGATTATGCCCCTCCCATGCTCCCCTGCAAACCAAATCTAACCAAACCACACCAAAACAAAAACAAAAACACAATAAGAGAGACTTATTACAACTTATTTTCAGGAGCACACTGGGAATACTAAATCATGGCAAGGTGTATCCGGATTTTTGGAAATGGGAACAGTCTAGCTTATTGTTCTTAAGTGATTGAAACTTCCAGGTTTATTTTGTAAACAGTAGTTAAAAATATAAAGACTGGAAAGACAAACATGGCACTTAATGAAACTAGAAATGGCTTATAGCGTAAAGTGAATATAATTAATATTCCTAAATAATGCATATAGGGGTNGAGATTTTTCCTTCCTCATGTACTACATTAGAAACACTTTTCCTAGCCTTGCCTGACTCAGTACCTTACCTTTCTCTGTGCTTACTCTTTCTGTCTCACACAGGATCTCAAATGGCAATAGGCACCTTCCTATAGGTATCTGAACTAAGCCAGCTTTGATTATAATGGCTCTTTGGACACATTTTACGTATAGAACTTCAGTTCAGGCATTTAATCAGCTAGCTGAGCCCCATTGTCAAGGGGTAGCGAGTCCCTTTTTAAAAAGAAAAAAACCCCTTTTCCCTGCCTGTGTTTTCTGTTTTCTTCTGCTGTTCAACATTTACTGTTTCATGTTGCAATTTGCCAATATGGAAATGCTGATGTAGAAACGGATTTTATGGAGCACAAAAAAAAAAATATTCTTTGCAATTTGGAAATTCAAAAGTTGAGCAGTATAAATTGAGAAGGATGTCCATAGATTCACTTCTGACCAGTATTAGCCATATCCTAATACTTGGGTGGGATATAGAGAACTTTTTTATTATGTGAATTACACTGTCGTCTTCATCTGTCACTCATCCAATGCCTCCAGCATTATTGTTTTGCTTTTAGTTGTATGATAATATACCAAAGAATTTTAGACAGACAGGTAGCTTTCACTTTAAACATTCTGCTGAAATCTGCATTCCTACTTTGTATATTGAACCATTAGTGACATCACATTTAGTGAATAGGTAGGAAAGTTTAAGGATGAAGTGTGCATGCATATTTTACTATTAATTTTTTTCAGAATGTCACCAATGTCAGATATGAAACTTTAAGCTACAGTGCTGCTTCCTAATGCAGTATGTTCCTCTTTTGACTGTAACTATGGGATAAAAGGATTTCTTTTTCATCATAGGCCAAATTAAATTTTTTAATTATCTGTGAAAACACAAATGTCAAAAGCAAATTTTCAAGCCAAAACTGTGATCCTCTGTCACTGGATGTTATGTCCCTATTTAAAAGTAAAGTAAGTTTTCTTGTCACTTAAAGTGTGTTTTTCACAGAATATCCAGAAGTTTTATTTCAAAACACTGTGCTGTGAAACATATGTACTGAACAGTGTAGTTGATATTAGAAAGTAGTCTTAATTTACAAACCATATTGGAAAGTGTGTTATGCTTCTTATGTCCGTTTTTTGATCATGTTCAAAGTACATCAAAATGAACATAATATATAGTTTGTTAAATTGTATATAGTGCCATATACAATTTGTATGCAGAAGTCATAATCAACTAAGGGGCAGAAGGCAGCTTTCTTAGTGGTTATAAATCAATGAATCTTCAATGTCCTTAACACTGTATGCTCTGGAATTGACCCTAAGTTTCTTTTTGCTTAATTATGATTTTCACATATTTCCTGTTATTCCAAGCCGTCTTTAAAATAAATCCTGCTTCAAAATTGCTATCAGACATAGTGAGCTGCTAAACATACCTCAGTATTTGTTTAATATCAGAAGGTCTAGGTTCATCATGATCGCAGTATGAGAGCCACTTGAACCGGAATATATTATTTAAAATGATATTGATTGAAGCTAAAACTGTAAAGAAGGAGAGGAGGGGATAGGTTATCTTGAATTCTTGCAGGTACTAGGAACCCTAATTTGTGCAGCACTGAACAAGTTTTTGAGAGAGCACATCACTGTGTGTGAATTCTGTCCATGAAGGAGAGGCCACTTTTTTGTCTTCAGAATTTTTATAGGATTTTTTTGAAAGACGAGAACTCTATTTACTTTTTATTCTTTCAAATAAAACTGATGACGACATGAAAACTTTTTGATGAACTTAAAGGATACAAGTCATGTTATCACTGGTAACAAGTGGAAGATACATGTAGAGGCTTCTGTGTTACAGTCAGCCCACAAAGTTTGTGCTGCAGCCAGATGTCCACAGTGCAACACAGACCTTAAGATCATTCTACACGTACAACATAGGTCTGCTCTCACTTAGATACATGGATTACAAATTCCTTGAACCCTCTTTGGGTTGGGATTGCTATAGCAGTTATAACTTTTATGAATGGAAGAAAATAGGTAATTTTATTTTAAAGTCTGTAGGAAAGCAGACACAAACATAATGATTTTATTTGATTCAATTATCGTTCAAATATGGCATGTAATTGTAAAACTTATGGAACTATGAAAGTGGAAATTTATAATGATGCAGTCTTAATTTTATTAATTTAATCCATAAAGCAGATATTACACCAAGACAGACATCAAATTAAAACATTCAGATTCTAATTAGCTCTAGAAGGCTCTTATGTCTAATTTATATGGTTGTCATAATTAATCTAAATACTGATTTCGACATGGTCATGATGCAGAAAACTCCATTCAGTAGCAACCATTAAAGATATATGTCATTTTGTACTTGTTGATTTACAGTGATGTCCTATTGACTTACATGATTTGGGCAATACTAAGGTACTTTATAGGAAAGAGAAAAAACTTGAGAAGTGAAACACACCACAATTAGGATTGTTTGGCCTGTCATGTACAAGCAATGTATTGAAGCAGAGGTTTCTGTATTTGTTACTATTTCAAGTATCCTTAGAATGGCACCATATTGTCATAATTCTGTTTCTTTTTGAACTTTTGAATTTGAAACGCTATCTACATACTTTTTTGCCTTTTAATCCCAAAACCCATGTGCCAAGAAAGGTGTAAGCATATAAAGTGAGACAGGACCAGGATTTAAGTGTCCGTCGACCAGATTCACTAAAGAAACACGGAAATTTGTGTAGAAATACCAGTATTGGCTTCTGTCTAGTGTTTATTTCTCTCTTGATGTGTAAAGGTCTCTTTCTGTGCATGCCCTAAATTCATCATGCATTAAGCAGTTCAGTACCCATCTTTTAAAATTTAATCTTTAGTTCTAGAATACATTAATCATTGCATCTAACCTCTTGGTACAGTCCAATTCAGTAGATACTCTCTGGAAAAGCCCTCTTGATTAGACTTCTTAAAATTTAGTTAAGGGTTCT
This sequence comes from Ceyx cyanopectus, assembly GCA_013401355.1. Classification (NCBI taxonomy): domain Eukaryota; kingdom Metazoa; phylum Chordata; class Aves; order Coraciiformes; family Alcedinidae; genus Ceyx; species Ceyx cyanopectus. Next base: position 19,540 of record VYZU01069984.1, read on the forward strand.
TTCTATTAGTGGCTTATGGAGGAATGAATAGTAGTGTCCACTTGAGAACAAGTACTGCAGTTAGATAAGTCTATAACTCAATAGGTAGCGTGATCATCAAGAAAGTTGAAAATGTATGTTTTCTTTTATTACTTCGGTACATGATGTTGAAATCAACACCAGCGATCTATTCAGGAGGTTGTCCAAACCCTCTAAGTAAAAGCTCTTCTCCTGAGACTGTGAACTGTGATTATACAGATTTATTGGTCTGTACAAGTGAGAAAGTAACACTGCAGCTACCATGTTGGGACTTTTATTACTAGAGTATGCACTGAATACACTGAAGTCACTCCAGTGTTTGAAGGAGTGCTTCTGTGTTTTATGTTTAGATTCTGTAACATTAAAAAAAAAAAAAAAGTATTTGTAACAGAAACTATCAGCCAGAATTTCTTTTCTGTTACTGATTATGAGAATGGAATTTAATTTGGAGAAGTTAAAAAAAAAAAGGAAGTATAGAGGAAGGCATGGAGAGAGAGAAAGAGGGAGGTTTGGCTAGCAGCAGCAGATTTTGAATAGTTTATGATGACATTAGACAGCTTCTGAAAGTGAAGTAACATTAAGGTGGCATATGCAAGCCTAGCTGTATATATGATAAAGATGCTTCACATTAAAACTATTCATATAACTTGCATTCTTTATGTGATGCTAAGAATTTTAAATTGTTTTGTGTTTTTGTGTTTGCATACTTTTATGGGCAGACCTGAAAGCCAAATTGTTTCATGCAAGCGGCATTGTATATAAAGCAAAAAGTGAGTTTGTATCATAATTCATCTGTTTTATGGCAGGCACCAGAGTAAAATCTATTCCAGCGATTCAGCTCAATGTTCATAAGGTTAATTGTTATCTCACTTTATGAAGAAGTGGGATCTAGACTGAATTTCCTGTTCCAAGTCAGTATGAGAAGGTAATTGCACCTAACACAGATTAGTGCTGCATTCAGAGGACCAGAGGTTGGAGGTATTTTCTTTGTAGAATCAGGTAAACTGAAGCTCTGAGAGAAGTGAAGGGCACCTGTGGCGTGTGTAGTCTCCCCGACAGACAAAAACCCCAGGGTGTGGCCGAGCGGTTTGGTGCATCGACCCTTAAAGCTGCATCTGACAGTGCTTAACTGGCGTCTCGGGGTCCGAGCTTTAGTTAACAGGCTCAGGGGCTGGGCTTGTCTGGGCTCTCCCCTTCAACCAATTAGAATGACCAGAGTGCACCCTTGACAAGGGTATAAATGTGGTCCTGCCTGAAAAGCCAGTGGCATGTCGTCGAAGGAGACATTCATAGATTCAGTGAGCACTCTTGTGTGGGAGTTTTCTCTTTGATGAGTAAGTGTATACCCGTTTTGGATATTTTTTTTACTTAAGGAATTGCTTGTGTAGTAGTTATTCCCAACAAGTATCCGAATTTACATTTGCTAGGAGTGCTGGGTCAGCTTTAGTTGCAGTAAACACTCACTTTTGGATAGGGGCAGCTGTTTGTTTTGTGGGTGCCTCCGTGACAAGCATCTAAATTTGTAAATCTCTACTGGTCATCTCTTGACTATAGGCATTTGACTATGCTCTGGAGGTCTACCTTTGTGCACACCAGCTTGCCTGTGTGTTGGCTTGTTGCTTTCTTATTAAAAAAAAAAAAAAAGAAAAAGAAAAAAGAAAACAAAATGAAGTTTCATTGAGATAAATGTATATATGCCTGGGTACCTTTTATTTAAAAGTTGCAGATATATGTGGAATTCAGTTGTACTTAAATCTAGTCAGAGATTTGAGGCTTTGAATTTTATGCATGCACCCTAGTTAATCTATCCCTTCAAGAGTTTATTGGGCAGCTTTGTATGATGTCCTCAGTTGATGTAACTGTATCTTCACTCATGTCACTGCATCATGTATCGCCAACTACTTCTGAATGGGAAATTTAGAAAGGAATAATTTCACTTGGGTTAGATAATCTGTTAAGCAGCTGAGTCCAATTTTCCAGCAGTTTTGGAACACTTCTCATTTGCTTATGTAATCTTTTAATATATTATCATGCTTTTTAGGAGACTTCGACTATGTCACTTCTAATGCTGATTTTATGAGAGCCATTCAAAATTAAATCAGTGCTTTGTTATGCAACATGAAAAGGGTAAGATTGAATATATGTATTCAATAATAATTTATATAAATATAAATATATAAATTTATTTATTTATTTAGGTAGACCTTCTGAGAGAGGGAGGCTTTATTTTGGCCAAGCCTGTATGACACATTGCCCTCTAGCCTATAGCTGTCTTTCAGGATGGGTACAGAAAAGCTTGAGAAACCTCAGAAAGAGCTGTACTGTTTCTCTCACCTCTCTGATTTATCATGCATACTTCACAGCTGTTTTAAAATGCTTTTCAAGTCTGATTCAACTTATGTTTTTCTTAAGCTTTTTCATCTATTATTGCCAGTAAGTCAGCCTATCATTCTGCTAAATTCCTCTCACTGTTGAAGTCTTCCAACTCATTCTGAATGTCAGGAACCTTTCCCCAGAGCAGGTCTGTTATGCTTAAAAGTAAAATATTGCCATTCCCTAATTTTTTTTTCACTGATGGAACAGTGTGCAAATGCAGAATGCGACTCAAGTTTCTAGAACATAGGAAGACTTGAAATTCAGTAATGTACAGGGAATGCATTTTTACCAATAATAGCAGAAGTGCCTGTGTTTCTTCAACTGCTAGGGAGGGAGGGNTGGATCAAAGTCTATTGAAAGTCATTTGTTTATTGGTTCTCATACCCCTATCATCCAAATGATGAATGAACACAAAGTATTCATGCTGAATAGTAGGTTTCCTTAGTAGCAATCTATGGTTTACCTTTAAAATTTATTTTTAGATATAAGTGGGATAATAAAGGCCTGTTGCAACATGGAAAGGGGGTAAAGATTTGTCTTAGTTTAGACAAGTATCTTATTTTAGATGTGAGACCCGGGACTTATAAGGAGACTTCGACTATGTCACTTCTAATGCTGATTTTATGAGAGCCATTCAAAATTAAATCAGTGCTTTGTTATGCAACATGAAAAGGGTAAGATTGAATATATGTATTCAATAATAATTNCTCTCACCTCTCTGATTTATCATGCATACTTCACAGCTGTTTTAAAATGCATTTCAAGTCTGATTCAACTTATGTTTTTCTTAAGCTTTTTCATCTATTATTGCCAGTAAGTCAGCCTATCATTCTGCTAAATTCCTCTCACTGTTGAAGTCTTCCAACTCATTCTGAATGTCAGGAACCTTTCCCCAGAGCAGGTCTGTTATGCTTAAAAGTAAAATATTGCCATTCCCTAATTTTTTTTTCACTGATGGAACAGTGTGCAAATGCAGAATGCGACTCAAGTTTCTAGAACATAGGAAGACTTGAAATTCAGTAATGTACAGGGAATGCATTTTTACCAATAATAGCAGAAGTGCCTGTGTTTCTTCAACTGCNATCTGAAGAACTGCATGGGAGGGCTATAGGAAACAAATGACTGTTGAAGGTAGCAACAGTGAAATACAAAATGCTGATGTTAAGTAAATTGAGAGACTAATGGTACTTGCTAACTTATTTATACAGAATTATTTCATGCTTTTTGTAGTTTTGAACTAGAGCATACAGAAAACTTTGTTCTTTGAAATACTGATAGCCGTGAGAGGCCACATCAGTGATAAGAGTTGGGTAACACTTCAGACACATAGTAATATACTGGAGGTAGCACACATAAAATTCTTTTCATGTACTCCTGCGACTGACTGCAGTAGAATTGACAGTCTGCATTGTTTGACTTGTAAAGGAACAAAATGGCATGTGTAAAAACTGTTAGAGGAGAGAAGCTTTTTGAGTCTCCATAAAGCAGTAGAACAAAAGTTTTAAGTTAGCATTAAATATTGCAGACTTGCATTTGCAATATTATTTGGAGAACTAAAAAGGAATGTTATTAATATTTTACAACCACAGCCAGTTGCTGCCGTGCATACTTCAGGCATACTTTTGAATTTAGGTTCTTTTCATTGCTTATTGGTTTAAATAAATACATGTAAATACTTAAATGTTCAAACTATTCATAATAGTTATGGCTGTGTTCAAATAAAGGTGGAGAAGCTCCTTTCAAAGGAAACTATAGGTGAAAGATTATGAACTTCAGGAGGTGGTGCTAAACCTGCCTCACATGTCAAGTTTGAAATACAGATCAGATGGAAAAAATGAGGGAATCTTCTGAGTTAGTAATGTAGTGATATGTCATAAGAGCAGCGATTTTGTTTTTTGTTTTGTTTTGTTTTTCCAGAGGCCTTTATACAAAATAGTTGTGTTTTAGCAAAAGAAATTAGTATGGATTATTCAAAGTATGCTTGGGCTCTTTTGTGGGGAGGGTTTTTTGGTGCTGTGGATGGTTGTTTTAAGATTCTGTAGACAGGGCTCAGAAGCAATGTTTCTCATGAAAGAGTTTCCTGTTAGGAAATTCTGATCAGTTAAAAGTAATCTTTGGAAATTGTCACTCTCAGCAGAAGACTCGCTGAAGCCTTAGTCATGGTTCAGATTCTAGCTGTGGCCTCTGAGGAAGTCTGTCTAATGTGGTTGACAGATTTGGGAGGCTTCAGATGTTTTGAGTCCGTGACAAAAAATTACTCCTATGACCAGGGACCTCAGTGCTTACTGACTTGTACACAGCTGACTAATTGACATACAAAGAAAAACAAGTGTTGGGGCAATCCAGGGAACATGGCCATGAGACCGTGTGGCTGAACCTGGAAAGCAAAGGGGCTAGTTGGTAGAAAGTGGCATATTTCTTTCTACATGTCGGCTATCAATACAAAGAAAACCCTGTGGTGAAATTTAGGAAAATGGTATTGTTTCTGCTCAATGGCAGTTGAGATTTCTAGCACAGTTTATTTCTACAATGCAATTAAATATCTTGTTTTCTAGATTTGTTATCTTTGCAACATTTGGAGATTACCTCACTTCAGTACAAGGAGATACTTAAGATGCTATAGAAGATGCATGATTTTCTTCAACCAAATTTGTCCACTTGTAGCACAAGTGACAGTAGCTAACTAGTAACAGTAGCTAGCAGTAGCAAGCAGTAATAGTGTGAGAATTCATTGAAGTTGCACTGGCTAATAGGAAGTATTTCAACCTGAGGCAACATGAAATTATCTGGTTAAAGTGCAAATTGCATTCATATTATTTTACAGCTTCCAGTAGCAGTAGGTGGGGAGGGGGGGAAACAGTCTGGTATGGTTTTCCTAAAATTCATGTAGATTCCAGGTTTTCACAGAAGTTCTGAGTTCATAGCTCCCCTTTACAGTCTAATCCACTGCCTTGGAGCTTTTGGTTTGAAAGCTTTGTTTGTAGCTGCCTTTAACTGTGTACATGACCTGTAACACTGCTCTCCTTGACTCTTTTGTCAAGGTCTGGATGTGTCTTGCTTGATGTAGAGTTGTCCTCTGTCACTCACTGAGCTCGACTTACCAATTCATTTAATTGACAAGATATTAGTACTTTCATAAAGGCTTCTGATGAAATTATCAAAGTTGTAGATCCACTAAGTTTCTTTAAAGAAGATACTACCAACCAACAATAATAAAAGTCTATGTTTTTGAGATTACTGTGAATCTTGAGAGTGGTTAAAGCAAGCTGCATTTTTTTTTCATGGGTCACTACTGAATGATAACTTCAGCTCTGTACCCTTTGAAAGAGTTCTACCTGGGAGAAAAAGAAGTCATAGCAACATGTACTGTTTCCTTTTTCTTTATGACTTCATTGCAAATAGACTACAGCTGACTCTCTAAAATGAACAGCCTGTTTTTGAATTAACGTCTTTCCTGTTTGGCTTTGAGCCTCTATTGGGCAATTGTTTTTAAGAGAAGTAAGAACAAAATTGTACTTAGAGGCATGATCTTGCAGCATTTCCAGCTTCCAAATGAATACTTAATATTTCAAAGTTATTTTTAGAATCTCGTTTTCTGGTTAATGTATGCATTAAAAAAAAATATAATTCTTTACATCATATGTTTTAAACAAACTTTTTGCTAGATGGGGTTCAAAATATGAATGCACAAGAGATTCAAACACTGTCAATAAAGGCCTGAATCTTTCTTCTTGTAAGTAAAACCCGAGAATATGACAAATGGGCAAGCCAGGATTGACAGGTGTGTTTTAAATGTTGCAGTGTCTTATTGTTGCTTTCTTTTCGTAAAGTGTTCTCCAAGCAATAACCTATTACTATTTAATCTATCTTATTAACATTTCTTACTTTTTTAATTCTAATCAAATGTAATTTCTCCTCACTCTATAGCATATGTATTTGCTATATATAAATATGCTGTTGCTATTTTGATTTTTATTATCGCTACAGTTAGGATGTGAATACCATCAGGGCTTCTGTTAGCATAGGTTGTTCCATTAGGGATATATATAATCTGGTTTTGTTCACCTGTGCACAAAAATGTGCACAAAAGATAGCTAGTAAAAGGCAGTATTACAAATGCACAAAATAGGTTTATTCTCTATGTGTGTACTATAGCTAAAATGCCAACAGCAAGATATAAAGGTCTCCAAATGTGTCATATTTTGACTTGATGCTTTCAGACTAAAATGATGCAATCTTTCAGTTTTGCTGCTAAATACTTTTGAATGTGAATTATCCCCTTATGCTTGCCAGACTAAAAGTATCAGAGACAATTTGAGTCCAATAACATAGTGCTCTATTCTCTTTTAACTACTCAAGAAATATTAAGGATCAGTAAAATAGAGATGGAAGGGTGCAAGCACTTGGAATTCTTAAGAATACAAAATAGCTAGAAAATATTTCAAATGCACTTAAGAGATCTGCTGTTCTGCCATGCTTTAGTATTTTTAAGTACGTGTCATCTTGGGTGTTTATTTTGTTTTTCCTTTGTTATGTTTGTTTTTTAAGTTATTTTTAATCTAAATATATTGCCTTTACAGATATCTGTTTGAAATGTAATAGTATTCAGACTGATGCTTTAATAACTGCTGCTTCTCCAGTTGTTCTTGTTACTTTAAATAACATCCCTCTGGTTTTATTTTCATGAATAGACAGTGGGAAATATGAATATCATGTACTCCCAAACGAAAACCTTGTTGCCATCTGGAAGGTTTTTCCTCATGTTGTGAAAACATGTTCAATGCAAATATAAATTTTTCTGCTAGCAGTATTCTTGTTGGCTTCAAGTGGGAAAACAGAATAGTAGTTTAAATAAATATTAAGAATTAAATCAGTAGATGGTGCTATAATCTTAGTTTTAGCTTGTTAGTACAAGTCTTGAGTGATTTTTTTTTTTGTACCTTTGTAAAAAACTGTTATGTAAAAAAAAGTAATCAACATGTTGCTATAATTATTTAATATATTTGACATTTAAAATATTTTAATGTGACATTTGCTGTGAAAACTATGCTATATTTAGGTATAATTCTTGATGAGAATCTACTGGACAAAGCCATAAATATGTAATGTGATTCTGAAGAAAATAAAGATTCGATTGTGCCAACATTGGCTTTTCTCACAGCTGTGCAATGAGTTTGCTTTGCTTCGAAACAGCTTATCTCCCAAAAGGTTCCTTGTTGTGCTGAGAAAAAAATCTGGTTCTTTAGAGACTGCTCATCTGATTGGAACCCAAGAGATCTCTGCAACTCAGTTCCTCTTACCTTGCTCTTTCTCATGGGAGGGAAAGGAACACTATATTTTCTGGAAGTTTGACCCAAGTAATTTTACTCTTCAAAGAAGAGCACTTGCAAATGTAAAGTGTGGTTGATGTGACCGTCTGTGGGGTCTCTTCTTATCCTGTCACTCTCTGATGTGTGTGACCTCACATGATTGACTACAATATATGCTTAAATATATGAAACTGGAAGGATTCAATTGTTGTTTGAAAATGGATTAAAAATTCAGGAAAGTAAGTAAAATATGATGCCTTAATTAACACGTGGTTGCTGCATCTGGTAAAGAGCTAAGCATGCTAGAATACAGATCCTGAGTAATCTATGGTTTGTGTAGCATGATGTGTAAAATGTAGCATAGTAACATTGAAGAATGGTAGATGTAAACCGAAAATTAAATATTCCTGGAATCTTCGTATACTATAAATGAATGCATTTCCCTGCCCCACGCCCAATCCACCCACTCTGTCTTGGAAACTAAATGACAGATAGGAGCAGATGGTGTAGGTGATAGGAGATAATTACACAATGTTAATGAACAGTACAAATTGGTCACTGTATTGAGATCAAGAAAAGTCTTTGCCAAGAAGACTTCTTTCTGTCTTCTTTCTGTTACAGTTTAAGCTCTGCACAATGCATATATATTTCTCTGCTTTTCTATATTACCTTCGCACAAATCCTGCTCTGATATAGCCCCTGTGCACCCTCATTGGAGGTGTTCAAGGCCAGGTTGGACAGAGCCTTGTGTAGCCTGGTCTAGTTGAGAGGCATCCCTGCCCATGACTGGGAGGTTGGATTAGATGATCTCTAAGATCCCTTCCAACCTAGGCCATTCTATGATATAAAGTAGAAAACACAACACATTTTCTGCAGGTGATATAGTTATGGGGGTGTACAAGACTTCTGCAGTAGTGGATTATTCTTCTATTGATAGCAGATAGCATTATAGATGAAGAGGTGTGGTAATGATAGTTTGTATAAGCCTCTTTAAGTCTAGGTGTATTAAAATAATAATATTTCCAATTTTGNTAAAGGCCCTTATTTGTGACAGTACTCTTGTGACAGTCACAGGTACATTTTAACAGTTCATAACACATTAGCATACAAGTTTGAGTATTTTAATAATCTAAGATGTGAATAGCTGCACTACTTTGGGGATTGGACTACATGACCTTTAAAGGTCTCTTTCAACTGAAACCATTCTCTGATTCCATGATGCTTATATACAGAACCATTTTAATGGGAGGGGGTGCAGAGGCCTTAACACAGTTCTAAATGGCCACTGGAGAGCTTATGAACGTAATGCGAAGTATCATTTGTACCAGAAAAAACACGCTGAGGTCCCAAAAGCAAGTGTGCATTATGAAGTATGGGATAGTTACTTGTGGGAAGATTTTCAAGTGGGATGTTTTATGAATGAGTACATGACTTAGACTAACTTTTGCCAAGGAAACAAAGGCTGCATAGGCAATAAATACAATATAAATTGTAGTCTGTACAAGTTGATAGTATAAAACTTTGTTTTATGTTGCCTAGTTGTTTCTTTTATGAGTATTGCAAATAGCTCTCAAGCAAAGATACATAGCAATAACACACAAGTACATGGTTTTTTTAGGAAGTGGCTCATTATAACCTCTTACCGTATAAACCACCAAATCAGGGATGCATTAATGCACTTAGAATGTGTCTTATGGGCCTGCTTGTGAGATAATATTTTAATTTTTAAATACTTTTTCAAGATGAGATGGAATCCTCTTAGTGCCATGTGTAAGCAATATTTTAA
>VYZU01069986.1:0-14920 GCA_013401355.1 Ceyx cyanopectus
CAGAGGCCATTGTTATCAGTGAGCAGCGCGTACCAGTCTATAGGGCAACTAGAATCTCAGGGTTTGTCCATTCAAAGCCCTCTCAGCTTTTCTGCACATCTTGGAAGCTGGAAAGCATCTTGATTTTTTTTTTTTTTTTTTTCCTCCCTCTCCTCTTCCCAAACGGAGACAGAAAGACAATTTGAGCTGCCGTAACCGAAAGCTCCACTGGCTCAGCCCCCTCCCCCTCTGTTTTGGCTTTTTTTGTTTTTTTTGTTAAATACATATATACACGCGTATGCCGGATTATTTTCTTTTATTTGCTTTTTTTGGGGCCTCTCTCTCGTATATTCCTTTAACGTTTCGCAAGGAAAGGGGGGGTCATTCCGTGCTTATTGATTGCGTGGATGCTGGATGTGAAAATATATTATGTCTGCCTGTGCTTTGCTCGTCAGAGACTAAGGTAAGCCGGACTCAAATAGGCTATCACTTTGTGAATGGCGGAGTATATGTCCCAATGATTTATGACCATATGACTCCAATCTCGGTTCAAGAAGAGTTCACAAGCTTTAAGCTTCCTTCCACGCAGAGACTCTTTTGCAGCCCTCATCCAGGGCCCTTTCCCCCCCCCCCCCCCCCCTCCCCGCTTTACAACTGGGGAGTTCTGGTTGGGGTGAAGCTCGGTTGTGGGGGGAGGGAAGAGGGAAATTTTAGGAATGTGTCTCTATTTTCCAGGCATATCCACCGCAAGGCAGTCGCTGGGATTTGAGCTCTTTCTGAGCAGCCGACCTATTGTTAAGGGCACGTTTAGAATATTTATTAATAATAATAATTTAAATTAAAAGCGGGGCTCTGCCCGGTTTCGTGGCTCTGGGAAATGTACCTTGGGAGGGGGCGGGGGGAGGGGAAAGGCGCTGCTCTTCTTCATAAACACACTCAGGTTGGGAATTTAGGATTTCCAACATGGAGGGGATGGCTTTACAGCACAGCACCTCTGCCTTACATTTCTTTTCTCTTTTTCCCCGAGCGCCTGATTTATTATTATTTTTTTCTCCAAGCATCCTCCTCCCCGCAGCCTTTTTTTTTTTCTTTCTTTCCCTCTGGCACCTTCCCCCAATTTTTTCTTTTTTTGCTATTTTTTTTTTCTTTTGGTTTGTAAAATATCTCCAAATCCTCGCACTCCAAAGTTACAGGCAAAGAGTTTGTGGTTAAATGTTTGCTGCTCGCAAAGTGAAACTTGGAGCTTGATGAAACACCCAGCGCGGATCCCGCCCGGGTTTAATTGGAACAGGAGATAATCGAATATTTATTATTCTGCCTGAGATTTTTTTTTTTTTTTTAAACAATTCCTTGGAGTAAATAATTAGGATTGCGGCCGTCCCCGGCGAAGATAAATGAGCGGCATTTGTGAGGGCGCTGAGAGATGAGGTACAAAGCAAATCTGTGGAAGCCACGAGCGAGCTTTTGGGCGAAGGAGACTGTAAATTTCTTTTATGGCTTTTTTTTTTTTCTTCTTCTTCTTTTCCTTTTTATGTCGCCGCTGTTATTTTTAGCTGCTTTAGCTGAGCCTCTGCGCTCCGTTCTGGTTTGGGTTTGTTTTGTTGAGTGCTTTTTTTTTTTCGGCTTTTTGGTTTGTTTGTTTGTTATTTTTAAAACCCCTTATGCCAGACAGGAAGGCCTTGGAGAAATTCCCACCTCTGGCCTCGTAGATATTTTCAGCAAACCTATTCATAATAAAGGCGCTGCTGTTTGTTAATTAATTCACAGCTTCTCGGCTCGGGGAGTGGAGTCTACTTTTTAATAAGACATATTTATCATGGTGAGGAAACCAAATGAGAATAACTCCCAGCAAGGATCTCATCCCCTCTGCAGACAATAATACATCTCCGTGGAAGATGCCGTGCAGATTTGGGAATGCATAAGGGATTTAATCAGTGGAAGAAAGCAAAGCAAAGTCCCTTCGTGGGCACGTTGTCTGGGGCTGTGTTAGAAGTACACGGGGGTTTCATATGACATGACAGAAGAACACAGCGGTCGGGGAAGGGGAAAAAAAAAAAAAGATGTTATTTATTGTCGAGCTGTGGCTTCTGTTAAACCCCGGTACTTAGAAATATCGCATTAGACTTTATCTCCACTGAGTTTATTTTATTTTATTCTAGAGAATGAAAGAGCCCAGATAAAATTAAATATACAAGAGATACAATTAAATATACAGTGGATATCAATTTCCAAACAAAATGCACAGTGGCTCCTTGCAAACTCCGAGCTGCAGACAGAAGTCTCTGCCTTTTCCAAATACGTGTGCTGCTTGATGGATCCTCACACACCAGGGTTTTGTTCAGGTCAAGATAGTTGTTCTATTTCTAAGGGTATTTCTACTCTGTCGTGGAGTAGGTTTATACTTTGAGAAAGGAAAGAGATAAAGAAAATTAGAAAGGTCAGAGAGAGAGAGAAGGGGAGGCAAAAAAAAAAAGGAAGGTTTCAGTTTGTCACTTACGGCTTTGGACTGTGTTTTTAGAGTTTTTTGAGCTTGGATTGAAGGAGGGAGGAATGATGAAAAATCAAAGGGGGAGAAAGTTAAGAGCAAATGGCCTGGTGAGGCATTTGTTTTTCAAGGAGGGAAAAAAAAAAGAAACCAAGAGCAATTAAACTGGGTTTGGAAGCACATCTTGCCAACGGTGGTTCCAGACTCAGGCTCGATGAATACAAAGCAGAGCAGGCGACAGAGGGGAATGTTTCCTAATCACAACCTGTGCTACCAGAGGGGCAGAGACTCACAGACAGGCCAAAGGAAACACATTCTTGAATTCATGCCCCTGCTGAAATCTGCTGAAAATATTTCCAGTGAATTCCAAAGACATGGTGAGTCCCTGTGCAAACAGCAAATCGAGCCAACTGTGTCAGGGACACAGTTACCTGGAGAAAATATATCGACTATTTGCCATTTTCAGGTTATAAACAAATATACTGGGCAGAGGCCCTTAAAATAAACTTAGAAGACCTGTAATTTCTTAAGAGTAGAACATCTTGCAGGGTTCTCTGCGTGTGAATGGCTGATTTGAATAGGTCAGGGGTAAGAAAGCAAGTTTTTCATTCCTTTCATGCTTGTAGCTAGCAATTATCCTTTCTGGCTTCCCATATGTAGGTTGATGTGTGTGTTAGCTGGACGTGGGTGTGTGGACATGCTCACAACACACACAGCTCCGTGTGCACACGCACACACGTTGGTATGGGAGTGCATGTGTGTGCATGGGTGCCTGTGTATATGTATAGAGATGATGAGAGAAGGAAATAGATGCACAGAGATGAACCCACGTGTGCTTAGCCCGTGTGTAGTTAGTTACACGTCTTGGGTGCTGTCTTCTAAGGGAAAGAAAAGGTGCAACAAACCAACCAACCAGGAAAACTCACCCCCCCCCTCCCAGAATCAGCTCAACACTGTGGCACTGTAACATTTGCTGAGCCTCCTTAGGCTGCACGCAGGACAAAATCTGCTCCAAGCATCTGTTCTCCCTGTTCTGCGGGACCCTATTCATGTCATGGGCTTTTCAGGCCCCAAGATGGATTCATAGGCTGGGTACTATTATTGTGTGTTTTCTCCTAACCTTTCAGGTCAGCTTCCAATAGACAGCTGGAAACGGCCTGTCACGTGGCCTTGGGGTGCCAATGTTCTGCCATAGGGGTGTCAAGACCCTGGTAGCCGGAAAAATCATTTTGGGGAGTCCCAGAGATGCAGAAGACAACTTACTACGACAGCTCCACGCTCTTTGGGGGTTACTCCTACGGGAGTGCCAATGGTTTCGGCTACGAGGGTCCCCAGCAGCCCTTCCAGCCGACCTCTCACGTGGAGAGCGACTACCAGAGGTCCGCCTGCTCCCTCCAGTCTCTTGGCAACACCACCCCACACTCGAAAAGTAAAGACCTGAACGGGAGCTGCATGCGTCCAAGTTTGCCCCAGGAGCATCACCCGCCTCCCCCCGTCTCGCCGCCCCCCAACCCCGCCGCCACCACCACCAGTAGCAACAGCAATAACCAGGCGGGGAGCGGGAAAAGCGCCCCCAGCAAAGCCAACCTCAGTGCAAACGCCAGTCTCACCAAGCAGATTTTCCCCTGGATGAAAGAATCGAGGCAAAACTCCAAGCAGAAAAACAGCTCCCCTAGCACAGGTAACAACCTCTCTGCTTTTGGCACCTGAACGGCGAGGAGATGAAGCCACCGGGGGACTTGGCTGGAGGGAGAGGAGAGAGGGAGAGGATCCAGCAAGGAACACTGGTGCTGATCCCAAGACTCCCAGCCGTGTGCCCTGGCCAGGCTGAGAGAGGCTTGGCCCATCCTGCAGCACCGATCCAGGCACTGGGTTGTTTCACAGACGGGTGTAGACGGCCGGTGTCTGAGTGTGTAGCTACAGACACATGGAGCTGTACACCCCTGCTCAAGGCAGAGCTGCTACAGCAGACCTCTTGCTCTCTCCCCACCTTCCCTGCCTCCATCCAGAGCAGAAAACATGGTGCTCAGAGCCTGCGTGTGTGTACGTAGAGCACACGCATGAACACACGTGTGTGTCTCACCCGAGATAAACCCCAGTGTGGAAATACCCCTGTTCTGACAAAGTTCTTCACAGAAGCTTTGCATCACACCCTTGACTTGGTGTCGATAGGATTTCTCTGTGCTATCCACCTCTAGCTCACAGAAAGTTGGGAACCAATCCGATGTGGTGCTTAGCAAAGCACCTGCAAATAATATATCTGCCTTCCACCGGTGCAAGACACACAGGAGATGTGCGTGTGCACGGGTGTGCTCCTTCCTACCTCAGCAAGCAAAATACCTCCCAAGGCTGACCCTTGTGTTGGTATTAATTGGCTTTGCAGTGACTGCCCCCCTGCCAAATATTATTTTCTCCAAATTATCTGTTGGAAATAATCGACTCCTAAATAAATGGCCCTGGAATCCTTTTCTACATGACATGATCAAATTTTCATAAACCAGGGGCAGCTTTGGAGAACAGAACTCTTAATAAATGACATGATTATGGAGTGCAGGCTAATGCAAAGGGGTGAGGGAAGGAGGGGAGGGGGGGGGGGGGGGGTCGAACTCTTGTGCCTGTTCCAGGATTTATTAAGAAACGATGCATTCAATTTCTGCATGTAAGTAATTATCTTTTATTTCATTTCGCGGCCGGCAGAAACCTGCAGCGGCGAGAAAAGCCCTCCAGGCTCCTCGGCCTCCAAGAGAGCCCGCACAGCCTACACCAGTGCTCAGCTGGTGGAGCTGGAGAAGGAATTCCACTTCAACCGCTACCTGTGCAGACCCCGGCGGGTGGAGATGGCCAACCTGCTGAACCTCAGCGAGAGGCAGATCAAGATCTGGTTCCAGAACAGAAGGATGAAGTATAAGAAAGATCAGAAATCGAAAGGCATGGGGTCTTCTTCTGGAGGGCCTTCCCCCACTGGCAGCCCCCCCCAGCCCATGCAATCCTCCGCTGGATTTATGAACGCCTTGCACACCATGAGCAGTAACTATGACGCCCCCTCGCCGCCTTCCTTCAATAAACCCCACCAAAATGCCTATGCCATGTCAACTAACTACCAAAACCCCATCAAAGGCTGCCCCTCCCAGCAGAAATACGCCAACACGGCCCCCGAGTACGACCCCCACGTCTTACAAGGGAACGGGGTGGCCTACGGGACTCCCAGTATGCAGGGAAGCCCCGTCTATGTTGGAGGTAACTATGTGGATTCTATGCCCACCTCTGGCCCATCCCTTTATGGCCTCAATCACCTGCCACATCACCAGGCTGCCAACATGGACTACAACGGGCCCCCCCAGATGCCCCCGAGCCAACACCACGGACCGTGTGAGACCCACCCCACCTACACAGACCTTTCCACGCACCACGCTTCTTCTCAGGGCAGAATCCAAGAGGCTCCCAAGCTGACCCACCTGTGATGGGGAGCAGGGACAGGCTCAGGCGAAGCGGATGGAACCCCCCCCCCCGTGGGAGAAGGGAAGAGGGGCAGGATCGGCTTCAGGAACATTTGTGTTGAGCTGTTTTCTTTCTTTCTTTGACAGGGCAATTTCTAGCAGGGTGTTGTGCTCGCTGTTGTTATTTCTGGGGTTCGTTAGGCACAGTTTCCAATCATTTCAGTGTTTCCTACCAAAACCAGTTTTCTCCCTGAAGATACCTCCTCTGCTTCAACACAAATGCTTCTGAAACGGGTCTGGGGTGGTTCTGTGGGGATGCAGCAGATCTGAAGCAGCAACATCCTCCATCTCCAAACCAAGAGCAGATCGTCACCGATCGTTCCAGACACTGGAAAGGAGAATAGTCAACCAGCCAAGTCTTTACAGCTGGTGTCTCTGCATCTACCTAAACATGCACATACACAGGCAATCAAAAGAGGTTCACAAGAAAACTACCCTCCTCTCCCAAGTCCTTCTCAGGAGGAACCTGGCCCTTCCCTTTCCAACCTTCAGAGGAGTTTCGCTGAGTATCTTCCCACCAGTCCCCACAGAAACTGCAAATATACAAATCTGCCAACGTGTGGGATGCAAGTTCTTCCCCTCCAGTTCCTGCCTCCCCTCTCAATAATAATAATAGTAATTAAAAAAAAACCCAGCAAAACAAACAACAGAATAAGAGAGGTCTAAGAACTGCAGGTTTGGGAAAAAAATAGTTTTTGCAATGCCTAAAACCCCTTCACCATCACTAACAGCAGTCCAAAGAGAGGAAGAAAGTTGACAGCTCTGAATATTTTCCCACCTTTGCCTCTGATGACATGAAGTCTCCATCCGACAGCGCCGGGGGTTTGGTTTGGTTTTTGTGGCTATTTTTTCTTAGGGTTCATTAACAGAAAAGCAATCTTAAGACTTAGAAGTCCTACGCTTCTTTCCTCCTCTTCTCTTGACCTTACGTGAAAACAGGGTATATTTGAACAAATGGAATGTCCTCCAATCGAAGCAGAAGTGAATGGATCTCTAGTATTTGCTAATGCTTTCTTGTCTGGACATCTTTGTTGCACTTAGAGTTTACATATAATGGGTATAAAAACAACTTTGAAGGGCTTTCGTCCAGCTTAGTCGAGACGTCCTTCAATAGGTGTGTGTTCTGGTGAACATTCATATATATTTATTGGTTATAGCCAGTTTAAAATATTTTCCTTTTTTTTGTATTATTTATCCCCAATATTATGTATTTATATGAGGAAAAAACAAAACAAAACAAAAAAATCAAATGGTACTTTTTTAGTATTTACTTGTTATAAAGGACATTGTGTTTCCTTGTCATTGTACAACAAGCTTATTTTAGTTATTGTAATTTAGAAAGACCAGTAGTTTTATGTTACCTTCGTACTTATGAATAATGTAATTAGTTCTACTGGAGGCATGAGAGCAGAACCAGACTGTAATTGTATAGTCCTGAATTAGAAGAACTATAGCTAATCCCTCCCTCCCACCTCACCCCTCCTCTTTGGAGCTCTTTCTTTGTTCTTATAGTAGTTATTTTCTTTCCTTGCTTAAGGGTTGTCTGTTGAACAATTCTTGAATAAACTTTCTGTTATCAATTTTTATCTTGTCCTATCCGTCGGATTTAGAGGCAAAAATTCAAGTGTGGGAAAAAAAAAAATAACAGCGAAGATACCGCAGAGAAAAGACTCCTCGAAACTATTCCAGACAGGGGGGGGATTCATGCTTGAGTCTCCTTTTTTTTGGGGTGAAACCCGAGGGGTTCGGGCCAAGAGAGGTTCCCACCTCCCCCTTCCGCGGCCCCTCCGCGGCCCGACCCGCGCCCGCGGCCACAAAGGCGGGTCACGTGGTGTCGGGGCCGAGCTGCCATTGGTCCGCAAATGAAAACAAAGGAAAAGGATTAATCACCAAAAAAAAAAAAAAAAAAAAAAAGGGGAAAAAACCCCACAGTTTCCACGAGGGGACCCCGAACAGCGAAATTAATTAACTGATGATAAATAACGATTAGGAAAACACGGAGGCGCGTGCACGAGCGCGCGCGCACGTACACGGCGCAGAGGCACACGCGTAGACACACATGTGCACACGCATGCACGCACACACACACCCCCCCCAGACTGACACACGCATTAAAAACCTTATGAAAAGGGGGAAAAAAAAAAACCCTCCGCCGAAGGTTAAACCATCAGCGCTGGCGAAAGGGAGGATAACCCTTTGCCAGCAGCAAAAGCAGATGGGATAATACCGTGAATAATTTGCCTTTTTACGCTCTAAAGCCCTAAGAAAACTTATATTAGAGCAGCGAGGGCCAATAAAAGTTTTATGGTTGTGGGAAGGGGTTGAGATGCTTGTCAGGCTGGGAAAAAAAATGCTCCATTTCTGGAGTTGGTGATGAGTGGAAGGTCCCCTCCGAAGGCAAGGAGAGGGGGATTTGGATTTGCTGGCGGGTGAAAAGGCTGTAAAAGGTACAAGGGGAAAAAAAAAAAAGGGTTGGGTTGTAGAATCAGGGGGTGTGTGTCTGGTTTATACACCTGTGTGCACAGCCGGGGCCCGGCTAAAACCCACACAAAGGTTGAGTGGAGAAAGCTTTACATGAGAAACGACTTGGTGCTTCTTTCCATCTCCGAGCCTTCTTAATAAATGAAGTTCCAGGTTAATAATTATCACCTTCGCAGCATCATAAATAACACTGGAAGGGGGAGACAGGGCTTGTTTTTCTCCCCAGGTCGGGGCTGGGCTGTGGCCGTCCATGCAGAGAACAATTTACCGTTCGGGGATCTTCTAATTTAAAAGCAGAAAAGCGTGTAGGCTCGGGCTGGGATCGGCTCAAAGAACAAGGGCTTGGCTTAGGCTTGGGATTGTGTTGGATTTCCCCCCCTCTCCCCTCATTGAAGATAATTTTTTTTTTACCATCTCGCAGCCCCGTCGCCATGTTGCTGGGGTTTGTGGCAGGGATTCCCAGTTAAAATCAGGGAAAAATCCAAAGAAAAAGACAATTTCGAGGCTGGGAGAGTGACACTCCCGGTTTCTCACGGGGTCCTCACATCCCTGGTTTAATTCGAGCCGCTGCATTAGAGCAGCAGACCCGGGTTTGTCTTCATATCACTGCATTTCTCTGTCATATATCTAGAGTTTTCTCTCTTTTATTAACCCTGCGCATTTTTTCATCCAGGGGGATGCCTTTCCCCTTGGCTAGGAAAGGCTTTTTTTCCCTTGTGCCTCCGTGTGGCGCGTGGGAAAAATCCCTTTTACCCGAGAGGTTCTTTTTTTCCCCTTCTTTTTCTTCCTGTCTTTATTATTAATATTATTATTATTTTCCCCTTGCATTTTCAGTGTCAGCAAAAGCAGCGACAACAGTTGGGAGAGGCTGGAAAGAGTTTCCTCTCGCATCCCAAAGTCTTTCCCTGCATCCCAGCTCCCCAGTGAACGGCAGCATCCCTCCAAAAGGAGGAAAAAGGAGGCCCGAGGTGCCCAAAAAGCCACAATAATCCAAACAAGCAAGAAATGATGGAAACGTGGCTATTCCTTTTGACATCAGTCGTGGGATTGATGCTGATTTTGATGTTCTGATGAGCGCATTAAAGAATAGAAAATATTGAGGGAAATCTTTTCAAACGAGCTGCGTTTTGTAAATGAAATTTTATTTTATTTTATTCATAATTTGAATTTTCTTTGCTCAACTGCGCTTCGGCTTCTGCTTGAGCTTTCTTCTGTGCTTCTCAGAAACCTTCCCCACCCACACAGATGCTTGAACTGACAAAAGTTTCCAGGCTTCTCCCCGAGTGAATGCAGCCAACCAGTCCCTCGGTGCTGCAAAATGGGAGAAATGGAGCTTGAACAAACTACAGACCAACCACGTTTCCATTCTGCAGCAGACACCTTCATTTTTTCCTTATTCTCTTTTTTTTTCCCTCGATTTTTTTTTTTTTTTTACTTTATAGATTTCCCGAACTCAGCCCCTGGGATAAAAAGTTCGTATTTTTTTCATGCTTTAAGTGACTCTTTAGCAAAAACCAAATTTCTTTGCTGAGTTAGGCCGAGCTGTCAAAAGTCTTTCGAGAAAAAGATTGATCGTTTCTCTCTTCTTTTTGGTTTGTGTGGACCCGGATGCTCTAAAAGAAGAAAGAAAGGGGGGGCGGAAAAAAATCTTCCTGGGAAATGACTTTTAATTTTATTTATTTATTTTGTAAACTCTGGAAGTGGTGCTGTTTATTGGTGATGGAAGAGAAATAAGATGGGAAGAAAGAAATGGGATTTCAGAGATACCCGTGACCTTAAAACGTGTTTGGCCTTTAAGGAAAGCACAAAGGGTCCATTAAGCCTGGCTTTGGAAGCAGAAGGATTACGTTGTTCCTTTAAAAGTCATTTAAGCAGGTAAATCAGCCCGGGCTGGCTGGACTTGACTTGAAAGCTCACTTGATTTCCTAAGTGCTCACGTCCAGGCTCAGGCACCAACCTTGGTACCAAACCCTCCCTCTGGCTTTCCAGAGGCCGGGAAAACAGACCCGGGCAGCCCCCAGCTCCCGCTTCTCCGGCGGTTCAGGCTTCACCTCCCTGGCCAGCGGCTCGGGGCGGGCAAAGCCCCTTTTCCCACGCCTGTTTCTCCTCCTACCCCAGGGGGTACAAACCCTCGGGAGCTCAACGAGGGCGTCTGGAGCCTCCCGGAGCAGGCAGGAGAGGGCAGGGGGAGGTAGGAGCAGGAAGGAGCAGGCAGAGCATCTTGGAGCAGGCAGGAGCAGGCAGGAGCAGGCAATTCAGCTAGGATCAGGGGGAGCAGGCAGGGCAGTTAGGATCAGGCAGGGGCAGTTAGGATCAGACAGGGCAATTAGGAGCAGGCAGGAGCAGGCAGGCCCAGGCAGGAGCAGGCAGGAGCAGGCGGGAGCAGGCAGGAGCAGGCAGGCCCAGGCAGGAGCAGGCAGGAGCAGGCGGGAGCAGGCAGGAGCAGGCAGGAGCAGGCAGGAGCAGGCAGGGGCAGGCAGGGGCAGTTAGGATCGGGCAGGAGCAGTCAGGGATAGGCAGGGGCAGTTAGGATCAGGCAGGATCTGGCAGGGACAGGCAGGGGCAGGTAGGATCGGGCAGGATCAGGCAGAATCAGGCAGGGACAGGCAGGGTCTCTCTGCCCACAGTCCCCCAGCCCCAGCATCCCGCGGCTGGCCAGGGTGGGATGGACGGTGCCTTGGGAAGGGGTGGGAAGGGTGGAGGGGGGTTGGGGAGGATTTTCTGGGGATCCTCTCTGGCTTTTTTTTTTTTTTTTTTTTNTTTTTTTTTTTTTTTTTTTTAATCAATTAAAGAAAATAATGCTTTCTGTTTGCCACCAGGCCCCGCCTGCCATTGGCCAGGACTGGCCACGTGACCAGGAATTGGCTGCAATTTCGCCCCAGTCTCGAGTTTAATAGAGCAAGGTCCCCATACGCCTGTATTATCAGCAATATAACAATTATAAAAAGCCCGAGAACCATCATCATCACTGCCATAAAAACTGAGGCCCTCCGATTTCTTTCCCTCTCCCCCTCCTCCTCCCTCTCCCCCGCCCTCCCTCCCCCNCCTGGGCCCTGGAAAAGCCATGAATTTTGAATTTGAGAGGGAGATCGGGTTTATAAATAGCCAGCCTTCGCTCGCAGAGTGCCTGACGTCTCTTCCCGCTGTCCTGGAGACATTTCAAACTTCATCAATCAAGGACTCGACATTAATTCCTCCTCCTTTTGAGCAAACCGTCCTCAGCCTGAATCCTTGTTCCAGCAGCCAGGCAAGACCGAGGAGCCAAAAAAGAGCATCTCATGGCCTGCTCCAGCTCCAGCCTCAGCCTCCGGCACAGCCCGGCCCCTTGGCAGCGGAATTCCCCTGGATGAAGGAGAAGAAATCCTCCAAGAAAGCTGCTACTCAAGCTCCAGCCTCTTCTTCCCCCCCATCATCTTCCTCGGTGCCGGTCCCTGCCGCAGGATCTCCTGCAGGTTGGTATCACGACGGGGTGAGGGGGTGTTTGCTGAAATCGGAGAGGATCCGAAGAACAAACAATCCCCCCCCCCCCCCTCTCTAGAGCATCCCTTACCCCAGCCCCATCACCCCCACCCCGAGCAGGCTTTACCCCGCGCCTCCCCCCGAGTGTCACGCAAGAAAATGCACCGCAGCCATGCACACGGCCAGGGGGGCGTGGGGGGAGATTTCATCTGCCTCCTCCCCCCACCCGCAAATAAAAGAGCAAATTGCTCTAACTTCGGCGAAAGAGGGGCCGGGGACTCGATGAACTCCAGCTTGAGGAGCTGGCAGATCCATTTGCTTGATTTTCTCTTCGAGCCCTAAATATATATATTTTATATATATAATTTTTTTATTGATTTTTTTTTTTTTTTTACAGCCTACTGGGTAAAAAAAATCAAGCAAAAACCCGAAAGAAGAGAGGAGGGAGGGGAAGAAAGACGGGTGGGTAAAGAGGGAGATGCTCCCAGCAGGCTGGGGAGGCAGAAGGAGCTAGAGCAGGATTCTCAGCGTCCAGCGAGGTGGGGAGAGCCAGGTCCCCATTGCAAAATAAAGGGATTCCCCCCTCCAAAATCCTCCATTAACCTCTCTCCGAGCATCCCCTTGGTCAGGGGGCTCAGTAGCCCTGGCCAGGGACCCTCCTTCCCCCGGGACAAGGCACATTTCAGTATTTTAATGGCAGAGTTCAGGTAACCGCTCGGGCAGGAGAAGGGCGGACACCGGAGCTCATTGGCCAGATAATCCCGGGATAATAAAATCAAAGCTCTGCTGTTTTCGTCCCCGAAATACTGGCAAAAGAAAAAATTAAAAATAAAAAATGAAGGAAGGAATAGGTGGAAATTCCCCGCGAAGGAGGCAGAGAGAGAAGGTTTATTATGGAAGAGGCCAGGGAATAAAATCCTTTGGAACAACGGGACAGGAGAGTGATTCCCAACCCTCTTCCACATGGGAAGAGTTGAATTAAACATTTCTTTGCCCCCCGCAAAAAAACTCATGGTGCGGGGCACCGGGGGGGGATGGATCCAGCCCCTCCACTTGTCCCTTTTTCCCCTCTCTTGGCAACGTGCGGGTTTGTTTTTTTTTTCTCTCTGTTTAAGACATCCAGGGGCTGGCAGATTCCAGCGGCTCCAGGAGGCTCCGGACCGCGTACACCAACACTCAGCTGCTGGAGCTGGAGAAGGAATTTCACTTCAACAAATACCTCTGCAGGCCCCGGAGGGTGGAAATCGCGGCTCTGCTCGACCTCACCGAGAGGCAAGTCAAAGTCTGGTTCCAAAACCGTCGGATGAAGCACAAGAGGCAAACCCAATATAAAGAAAACCCCGACGGGGATCTCGCCTACGCCAACCTGGACGAGGGAAGCGATCCAGCGGAGGAACCCGAGGAAAATGCCGTTTTCGGGCCGGCTCCGGAGCCTTCCAGGCCCTACCAAAGCGAGGAAGCGGGGAACGAGGAGCCCGGGAGCCCGAGGTTCTCCGGGGACCCCCCCGTCGCCGCCGGCCCCTCGGATCGCGGTTACCCCGAGGGTCAGGATTCGCCTTTGTTACCAGAGCTGAGCATCTTCTCGGCAGAATCCTGCCTGCAGCTCTCGGAGGGGCTTTCTCCCGATCTCCAGGGTTCCCTGGAGAGCCCCGTTCACTTTTCCGAGGAAGATCTGGACTTTTTTACAAGCGCACTTTGTACTATAGATTTACAACATTTAAATTTCCAATAGCCACCCCCAGCTCCCAGCCCGATTCGCCGTTTCTTGCCCCTTTCCCAGGGCACCAACCCCCCCTCCTCCTTTCCCGAGCCACTGCCAGTTCCCCCTGCAAGGGAGAGAGGGGGAGACACCCCCAAAAAGAAACCCAAGCCATCGCTCATTCAATCGCCCCGTCCCCCTAATCACTTTCTTTTCAAGCTCCTCACACTGTGAGACCCGAATTACCTTCCTAATATTTATTTCTAGAAGGCTCACGGGAACGAACAATCCGATTTTTATTTTTTTTTCCTAAATGCAGGTATTTAATTACAGTTTTTAATATATTTTTTTCCCTCATTATTTATTTTATCGAAAGCAGCCGATAGTTCTCACGCACATCAGAGATGTCAGTTCCCCAGAGAAAACATTTGTAAATCCTTCCAGCGACTTTCTCAGGAATCAGAACGAGACTTTTAAATTTCTTAAGAAAATAAAAGAATAATAATAATGAAAAAAAAAGACAACAAACACAACAACAAAAAAAACGCAGAGGAATTTTCCTTCCTCTTTTTAAGTTTTAGATGTAGACTATTTATTCAAATCCTTTAATAGTAAATGGCAAATTATTTATTGTATATTATTTTCATAGAGTAAATAAATGTCTTTATAAAACTAAGAAACGCGTGTTGCTTCACTTTTTATCCAAAAACGTGATTTTTATTTTTATTTTTTTCCTAAATCCTTCGCCTTCCCCTTTCCTGCTCTGTATTAATGATGTCCTAATAATCTCCTCGTGTTCTCTGGGACAGGAGACAAAAGGAATTGCTCCCAAGCATTTCAAGAGGCTTCGGGAGTCAGAAATATTTGCTGTGTTCAGTTCGCATTTGAGCTTGTTTTTTTTTATTACTAGATATATATTCTTTTCAACTAAATTGAGGCAAGAGATTTGTTTCTATTTTTACCATTCGCCGACCTATTTTTGTAACGGAAAATCCCTCCTGTAAGGAAATGGGCGGATAAAGGGCTGGGAAACCACACAAAGGCAGCGCTGGGAGAAGCGCGGGGGCCGCACCCGCTCCGCGGAGCCCCCGCACATTCCAGGGAGCTGGAGGGGGCCACGCGGACACCCCCCCCCCCCCCCCCCCCCCCCCCCCCCCCCCCCCCCCCCCCCCCCGCATCTCCTGCCGCTCGGCCTGGCCAGGCGAGGGCTGCTCCTTCAGTCTCCTCCTCATCCTCCTCTCATCTCCTGCAGTAGAAAACACAGACTTGCCCCATCGCGATTATTGGTGTTTCTAAACGTGCCGGAATAAAGAAAATATA
>VYZU01069987.1:0-35060 GCA_013401355.1 Ceyx cyanopectus
GGGCAGCCTGTTCCAGTGTCTTGCACTGCTGGACACCACAATGGCTCCAGGCCTTCTTGGTGGCAAGAGGAGTCCAACATGTGGGCAAGAGCCAGGAACAGAAATGCAAGGTCACCTTTCCCCACAAGTCACCATCCTTCAACTGCAAGTGCATCTTTAGTGCCCAGAATCACAGAATCACAGAATCACAGAAATTAGGGGCTGGAAGGGACCTAGAAGATCATCTAGTCCAACCCCCCTGCCTGAGCAGGATCACTTAGACCAAGTCTCTCAGGAACAGATGCAGACACTACACAGCATCACGTGGAAGCCCAAACTAGACCCTATAGGACCAGTTTCTCTCCAAACTGTTATCCAAGGCCAGCTGTCTATTCACACAACCCTTGTATCAGCCAGCTGATAGCCAAAATGCATTTCTATGCTTGAATGGTTCATTGCAGGATTTGCATTTCTAATATAGCTGTGAGAAGACCACGGCTGTGCACACTGAGCCCCCTGAGATGGTCTCCTCTCCTGCCTCCACACAGGGGATGCCTGGATCCACAGGGTCCTAGTGAGAAGGGCCCATTGACAGCCCCAGATATGGTGCTAGGATTTATACCTCTTTCCTACAGGAATATGAGCTGCTCCAGCACTCGTCGGGCTGGCAACAAACTGCTAATACTGTTCAAAATTAGGGCAGGTACAAAAATGTGTCACAAAATTTATTTTGCAAAGGAAAAGTAATTTTTAGTTGGTGGTGGTTTCTTTTTTTTTTTTTTTTTTTTAAAGAAAGTTATTTCCCCTGCCACCACCACTCAATCCTCCCCCACCCCAATGCAATCACATCTCATCTTGCAGGGGAAATTTTGATTTTTTCCCTGGAAAAAAAAAAAAAAAAAAAGCCAAAGAACCCCGAGTGAATTATTTTGGGACGAGACTGTTGAGTTTCAGCTCCAACATATTGCCCCAACACCTCCAGCACTAAGCACCCCAAGCAGGGAACAGCAGCAGGAGTACAGCTGCCACAGGGTTGGGCAGCAGCACGGCCAAAGCAAACTGGTTTAGTTTTCCAGTAAAACATGCCACTTTCCAGCTTAAAAAAAAGATTGGTTTGCCTTCTCATACACATACATTAGTGTATAGCCTCGTGCTGCAGAAGCAGGGTAGGTTTCCTATAGCACTTGGTAGGTTATTTATTGCCAGGGCTGGCAACAATAATGCCACATAAGCATAGAAATGATCCCATGTAGCATGGTTAAGACCAGGTGCTAGTGCAGGGATGGGGTCCTGTCTCTGTCGCTGCACCTCCCAAACCTGCTTCCACCCAGCATAACACCCATACAACATCCCCACAGACAAGCTTAGGACACATGGGTTAGGTGAGTGGACAGTGATGTGGATTGAGAGCTGGCTGCAGGACAGAGCTCAGGGCCAGTGGTCTCCTGCAGTGCACTGAGAAGATGGTTGTACCAATCAACAAGGTCTCCCCACAGCCTCCTCTTCTCCGTACTAACCAATCCCAATTTCCTCAGCCTCACCTCACAGGACTTGTTCTCCAGACCCCTCAGCAGCTTGGCTGCCCTCCTCTGAACTCACTCCAGCAACTCAGTGTCTTTCTTGTGGTAAGGGGCTCAGAAATGAACACAGTACTCAAGGTGTGGCCTCACCAGTTCTGAGTACAGAGGCACAATCCCTTCCCTGCTGACCACACTGTTTCTGATACAGGCCAGGATGGTGTTGCCTTCTTGGTCACCTGGGCACACCTGGAAAAGGGAAGACTTTAGCTGGAGAAGACTAGAGAGGGGAGCTTATCAATAGCTATAGGGAGAGGGGTAAGAGGATGGGGCCAGACTCTTTTGAGTGGTGCCCAGCAACAGAACAGGGGCAGTGGGCACAAGCCAGAATCCAGGAGGTTCCATCTGAACAGAAGGAAGAACTTATTTGCTGTGAGTGTGGCAGAGCCTGGTCCAAGTTGCCCAGAGAGGCTGTGGAGTCTCCTCTGAAGAGATTCCAAACCTGCCTGGACACTGTGATCCTGGGCCACCTGCTCTGAGTGACCCTGCTTGAGCAGGGAGGTGGCACCAGATGATCTCCAGAGGTCCCTTCCAAGCCCCACTATTTGGTGATTGTGTGACTCGGTGCCTCTGTGCAGGTGCCAGTGGCTGAGGGGGTGGGATCCCACAGGAAAAGCAGCATGTGTCCCGTACCAAACCTGCACTCCCATGTCCACTTGGCACAAGTAGGGGCTGCTGAGGCTGGAGGAATTCTGGCTGGAGCTCCTCTGGGGCGTGGGACTTTGCAGCTTTATCAATTGCTATTTTTAACACAGCTGCGGTTTGTGCAGCTTCCTAGATTGGAACAATATTGAAAGAAAGCAAAATTTCACCCAGTGGCACTACCTGTGTCATGGGTGGCACACGGGTGATGCATTTCAACCCAAAAGATTAAAGCTTTGCAGCCCTATAAACAACTGTCAAGAAGCTCCGATAATGGGAAATGTCAGGAAACTTAATAACAACAGAGATTAGCACCCTGCCTATAGCACATTGTTGCTGCATTCAGCCAGCTTTTTATATATGATGTCAACAGCCACATACAAGCTGTGAATAATTTCCCATCTCCTCCAACCCGCAGTCTCCAGAAACTCGCCTGACTTCCCCGGAGCTGTTTTGGATTTACAGCAGCTCTGCTACAATCAGAACTGGACAACCCGTGCAGGGAAACGCTGTGGATCATGGTCATCCCTTGGCAGGGATGATCCCAGCTCAAGCAGAGTTGGGCTGCTCTGCAGGAGGGGCCAGGGCTCCTCTGCCCACAGCTCTGTGGGATGATGGGGACAGTGCTGACCTGTTCAGTTTCTAGTCCCAGGAAGAATTAACTGCCCAGTTAAGCAAGAGCAACGCACAGGTCTTTCCACACTGGATGGAAGGTGAGCACACCACAGGCCAGTGGCTCAGGCAAGAAGCACCCTCTGCTAACAGACACCCATCCCTGCAGCCTCCCAGTTCCCACTAACCTGCTTTTAATGCTGGTCTGGAAAAGCAGAGCTGGCACATGACTGGTTGCATCACTACCTCTACCACTCACCTTCCCACCACCATGCCACAACCCTGCCCTTGGCTCTCCAACAGACACAGCATTCCCCAGGGCCTCTCTGGGCACTCCTTCAATCTCCACTAACAGTTGTTGTCCTCTTAAAGTCCTCCCTGGTCTCTTACTTAGTGTTTAGGGCTGCTCTTTAGCATGACAGTACCTCTAAAACTATACAAAGCAATGAATGAAATCCCCTCCCCAAACTTTACAAACTAAAAAATAAATGATGTGATTAATTATTCTGAAAAAGGCTGTTTATAGTTTGGACTCCATAAACTAGAATGCCTGATTTAATACACTATCCAACAACGTGCTGGTTTTCATTTCAGTGCAATCAAGACCTAAATCTGTGTCTCCCTCTCCCTCATCTGAGCTGGAAATGGTTTTATATTCCATCTTGCTTTAAATTATACACATCAAGTTTATAATGGGACACGGTCTATTTTGTTGCCAAAATCCACTCCGTAAGATCATCTATTAAACTGTATTTATTTTTTATGACAAACAAGAAAAATGACAAAGCAGCTACTGAGCTCCTGCTAACGAGGACCAAATGCCTCCCCAGGCACCACTCCTGCGACCGGGGTCTGCACAGGAGCTGCCTTAACATCCTCCCACCCACCAGTGAAGGCCAAGGGAAGACCTGGGGCTTTAGAAACCCCCAAACCAGCCCCTGGGGGATTGCAGCTCTTGCTTTCTGCTCCTGGGTGTGAGATCTGGGGTCAGGAGTTGTATCCTGGTGGGATGAAAGCAGGAAACTCAGCTCTGGGAGAGGGGGAGAAATGCTTTTTGAAGTAAGATGATGGGAGATGCCCTGACTGGTGGTCATCCTCTTGCATGGGATCAGGGTGTGGGAAAGCAAGACCACTGGGAGATCAGTTAAACCTGAGGCTTTAAAACTGGCAGAAGGCTCCTCAGACAGATCAATCTCCCTCCCAGCACTTCCAGCTCCTAGGAATGAAACTCGCCTGAGTCTTGAGGAAGATGCTGGGACCTTCAGCTGGAGCAAGCCAAAACTTTGAATCCTGATCCTGCCCCAAAATAAAGACTGGACTAAAATACAACCTTGAGGAGCACATTGAGCTTGCCTGATGAGCACTGGAGATGGGAAAATGTCTTTCACTCCCTGGGTCTCCACCACAACTTCCTAACTCTTAGCAGCACAGACTTGAGAAAAACACCTGCTACCAAACAAATCCACCTGTGCCCCATGTGTATCTGAAGATGTGCATCTTCACCCAGCCAGCAGGATCTGTGGATCAGTAGACTGCTAATGCAGACAGATTAGATACATAACATAAAGACACATAACAGTCCCCACCCTGCCCTGGTGTCCTGAAGAAAAGCATTAGGAACCAGGGCCAGGAAGCCATGGTGGCAGAGCCACACTTGGGGTGAGGAGGCCCCCACCATACCCCAGTCCCTTAGGGCTCATTGCCTCCCCTCCACCAGCAGGACCACCCCAGTGCAACCCAGGAATGTTACACTGGTGGGAGCCCATCTGAGTGAGGAGAGTGATGCACAGACCTCTAACATTTCAAGATTTCAGGATTTAGAGATCTCTCAAAATTGTGAAGCTTTCCCTGGAGGCCACTGGAGCAATGCTGTACTGGAGGGACCATCTCAGGGGTTCACTGTTTCCTCCAACATACTATGTCATCCTTGCTCTTAACTTACCATGCTTTAAAACAACTTTATTTTTGTCTAAAATGTGCCTGGACCTCCATTTGTGACCAGCTTTCACCTCAACTGCTTGTTAGCAGAGCAGATGTAAAGTGGTCTCCCTCCACCTGCCTGTTCCTCCTCTGTGCCAGCATCTTTGCATGCCACAGAGCAGGGCAGGGCTGAGGACATCCCCAGCTGGATATTTGTCCCTCCCTCCCTCCCTTCCTTCCCCACCCTCAGCTTTTCATGGCAAAGGAGGGAGATGCAGGTGAATGCAAAGGCAGTGCTCCATCACTGTGCTCCTCTGAATGTCACCAGCACCAAGGATATTGCTCACACCCAACCACCCTTGATCCTGGGTCTGAAACCAACCTGGGCATCAGGGCAAACTCATGCACATCCATTTCTAATGTCCATGTTTTACTCCTGGAGATGATGGCAACAAGAAGACCCTCCAGCAACCAGTATAAATAGGCCCCCAATAGCATAGGGTGCACTATACATGTGCCAAGGCTTTCAGCTTCGAAGGAAAAAAGCCAACCAATACTGTATAGACAGTGGAAGACCTCTCTGAGAAATCCCTTCAGTCAGCTGCTTGATCTGCTCTGCCAGACACCAAAACAGTCCTGGGATTTTCCTTAGGAGAACTGACTTTGGAGGTTTCCCTTAGCGAAACGATTGCTTATTATGGCACTAAGCAACCGTCCCACCTGGCTCTTTGCCACCACCACAGTGGTGGCCACATTCTGCAGGGCTTTGGGTTCCCCCATTAGAGCAGAGAGAGCCTGCCCATGTTCCCTTGGCAGGAGAGCAGCTATGACATGAGATCTGTGGCTACAAGTCACCATAAACCTAATGCTATTTCAGTTTAAACGCCAGCTCCATTTATACAGATATAGTGGTAACAGAGAAAGTCCTTCCCCTACCATCCTGCCTGTTTATTTTTGCCAGCTTGTTGCTAGTGAGCAGAACAGCAAGATTTTAGTACTGGGCATGGCAACCCATCCCGTCACAATAAATTCCTTATGCACTGTATGAATAGCTAGACATGAATAATTTAACCATGGTTTAATCAACATTAAACTAATGGTTTAATCAAGACCAACTATGTCATCTTTCCCTAAAAGAATTACAGACCAGGGCTCCAGCTCTGGTTTCACAGCAGAGGAAGAACACACATGTCCTCAGTGACGTATTAAACAAATTAATCCAGCATTTCTCCGTGGCACCAGCGAGGCGAGGGCTGGAGCACATTAGCCATCCCTTCTCCTGCTCCACCCAAAAAGCCTTCTGTGTCCTTTCTGCTGGAACTGCAGAGCGAGTTGGATATGATGGAATGGAAGTCGTGGAAGCAAAGTCCACGCCAGCCCTGTCCTGTTTGCACAGGTGTGCATGGCTGTGTCCCTGTGTTCATGCCCATCTGTGCCAAGCCAGGTCCACAGTGTGGACCTAGGAACATCACGCAGCCACAACACTTGCTAGAGCAAGACCAGAGAAGGCCATGAAGATGATCTTCTGCTGTGAGGCCTGCTGAGGACATTGGGGTAGTTCAGCCTGGAGAAGGCTCCAGGGAGATCTTACTGCAGCCCTTCAACACCTAAAGTGCCCTATAAGAAAGACGGGGAGGGACCTATATCAGTTAGTGTGGGGACAAGAGGTATATTACAAGGGGTAATGGTTTTAAACTTTGGAAGGGTATATTTGGGTTAGTTATTAAGAAGAAATTCTTCACTGGAACAGGTTGTGCAGAGAGACTGGGGACGTTTCATCCCTGAAAGTGTTAAAGACCAGGTTGGACAGGGCTTTGAGCAACTTGGTGTAGGGGGAGGTGTCCCTGCCCCTGCCCGTAGCAGGGGGGTTGGAACTGGACAATCTTTAAGGTCATTTTCAACCCGTTCTATGTTGATCTGCTGGTCTCTAGAAAGGACCAGAGAATCACAGTCCTCTCATTCTCCATGGGAGCCCTCAGAGATAAGTAGAGCTCTAGCTGCTGCTTGGTGCTAAGCCCGTGAGAGCTGGAGCCAGTGGCTTCAGGGTTAAGTCAGGAGATGCCCATCTGAACCTCTGCTGGGGGCCACGAGCAGGACAGTTCAGGTGCTTGGTCTCCACTCCTCAGCCACATCATCTGGGATGCACAAGGGTCCTTTCACTAACAGGGGTCAGTGGTGCTCACCAGGGAACATTTCTGACCTAAGACAGGGCACCTGACCAGGGACAACACCTGTGAAGCTGCAATATTTTGGGTTTCCATTTTCAGGAGACCTAAAACTCACAGCAGAAAACACTGATGAAAGCAACACCTTTGACCACTGCACCTCCAAAATCTGCAGTGCAAAACGTGTGACACATGCTGCACATTTCCAACACTGCCAACAACAGCAAAAGCAGCTTCTGACACCCAGCACCCCCCAGCAAGCAGCAGCCTCTCCAGCATTTGCACTTCTCAAGAGCTGATGAGATTTTTGAAGGAGACAAAATCATTAGTAACAAGCTCAACCTCAATGGCACCCAGTTAAATTCTCCCTCTCTGGATCTTTTAAGACACTTTCTAAAGCCCTTGTGAAGCTCAAATCTCACTCTGCCCATCTCCTCTGATTTATTAACTGGTTTTAAGGAGTTTATGGCTGTTAGTGCAGTTGGAGATCACTGTGAACTCTCAGCCTGTGCTGCTGGCTCAGGGCTGCACGTTTGTTCCTCTCCAAAATTCACAGCCACGCTGACTTTATTCCAAGCAGCTAAGGGCATCCTACAGTCCAAATGGTTCATTATCTCCAGCTTTCTTTAAAAGGTCAAGAAATGCTCTTTGCTTGGCAGATGGAATAGAGCAGGAGTCGCAAAGTCTCAGGATTTGTAACATAACAAGGTTATTAAATTGTGAACTCCACCCCAAGCAGAGGCAGCGCCAGAAGCTGGTGTACAGTTTTTAAACAACAACAAAAAAAGGGGGATATTTTGAGATTTATTTCTTTTTTCCATTTTCTAAAAAAAAAAAAAAAAAAAAAAAAAAAAAAAAAAAAAGAAGGAAAAGTTGGATCTCAAAGCAAATAACTCTGCTCTCCAAATAACTCCATTTCTCATTCTTGTGGTATTTGTTTTTTTACCTGTTGCCCTCAGGCCCTTTTTAAAACATTTTTCTTTACTACTGCAGCTACTGGAGGAAAGAAGAAAAAGACATGAGAAGAAACTCCATCCCCTCCTCCAAATAAACCGCAAATGCAGCAGCTCTTCAGTTCCCAGTGCCTTTATGTCATACTGAGAAATTCAAAGCTCCACTCCACCAAGAGAAATGTGACCAGTAGGCTGAGGGAGGTTCTCCTCCTACCCTGCTCTGCCCTAGGGAGGCCACAGCTGGAGTACTGGGTCCAGTTCTGGAATCCCCAGTTCAAGAGAGACCAGGAACTTGTGGAGACAGTCCACCAAAGGCCATGAAGATGCTGAGGGGCTGAAGCATCTCTGTGCTGAGGAAAGGCTGAGAGCCTCCAGGGGTCCCTTCCAACCCCCACCATGCTTGTGATTCATAAGCTTCAGATAAAGCTGCAAGCTGCAAGGGCAGGCAGCAGTTCCTGGTGCACCAAGTAAGTACCTTTGGGGCCATGGATATTTTGGGCTGGGTGGATGCAGGTTGACACCTGCACCCTGTGCTCACATCCCACCAGGATCACAGAAGCAGGGATGACAGTTCAGCATTACAAATCCACATTATCCCTTCATCCCCTTTGCTACTGAGCCTTGCTGACCTTTTAAGCTAGAAGAGATCAAATGAAGACAAATGCACCATACACATAATGAGCCCCCAAAACACACAATCTCTGGTGATGTGCAGTTCTATTTGGGACATGTGAAATCCTGCTGCTTGCCAGTGACCAGTCCCCTTGGCTGGAATGTGAGAACAGTTGTGCCTGTTTGGCTCCAACTTTCACATGAACCAGGATGCTCAGGAGCTGTACCTGTACAACCCCAAGTCCTTGCTACCCTTTGCAGCCCCACAGCTCTCCATGGAGCTTTGGACAGTGCTCATGAACGCCACCCCGAATTCCCAGCCTGGCACCACTCAGCAAAACTCAGCCTTTAAGCTCTACAGACCTTTATGGAGCCCAAGCTGAGTTTTATTAACTCCAGTAGCTGCCTGGACAAAGCATCCTTTGTAAACCCCATTAAGTTCCTGCTTTTAGCAAATACTCTTTCTTTCTCTGCTGCCATTATGTGCCAGTGAAGCAGAAACCAGCAGATTGGCAGGATCCACTCCCAGGGCTCAGAATACCCGTTGCTCTGTCACAGGTACATGTGTCACAGCAGCACAACCAGCCTGTTTATGGAGTAAAAAGGGGAGGTGCAGAGGAGAGATGAGTGCAGGGGGAGGTTGTGGGTGAAGGGAAAGGAACAGAGAAGATGCTCCCTGGGATGACATTCTCCACTCAGCTCCTGAATTCCTCTATGCTATTCCCACAGCAGAGGCACCAGCTTGCCATGTGTGGTTGTGTGGGCATTAGCAGCCCGATGCCTGCCTGCAAAGGGCACTCGTGCCACAGGACCAGCTGTCGTCTCAGCTGCACAATTCAGCCTCGGGCTTCCAGTTCCCAAAATGGTGAGAGCTGGCAAGGGACAGCAACAGTGGCTGGTGCATCTGCATCCCAGGAGCATGCATCTTGAGCAGCTCTGGGACACGTGGGGCTTCACGTGGCTGCAGGAATGGAAGCTCTGAGAAATGATGCTCCTTAGCAAGCCCTGAAGGATCCCCAAGCCCCGCTGCTCCGCCCCACAGCCGAGCATTCCACACCCACCCAAGGCCAACTTACACCAGTGGACAAGAGGCCGCTCTAGGCAGGACCCGTCCAAGGCTGAGGTTGCAATTCTGCTCTATTTAGTGTCACTTCCCAAAAGGCACCTGACCACCCAGTGCTGCTCAGCCCAACAAATCACACCATTGTACCTTGAAGGCGCCTCTGGAGACAGAGGAGGCCTTTCAGCTCAGTGCACAACATCGCTGCCTCTCCACGCACCATCTGTTTGCCAAGATGAAAAGCTCCAGGCTGGCAGAGGCTTAGTCACTCGGACAAGAATAGGTCCCACTGTGCTTAAACTTACCAGCTCCCAAAATAAAAACCACAGCAAGTCACTGACTTTGGGTACCCCGTGGCAAGCGCAGAGCTGGTGCGAGGAAACACCCGACTGGGCTGTTACCTCATCCTAGCACAGAGCCAAAAGATGAGCATAGCCCTGGGACCCCACAGTCAACGGTGCCTTTGAGCAGCCTTAGGAAGGGGAAACTCTGCTTCAGAACATCCTTCCAAGCACATCTGACAACTCTGCCACATATAGACCCTAAAAAAAAATACATGGTGGATGCCAATGGCCAAGTGTCAGTGGGTGTTGGTGGCTCAGAAATGCCAGCAGGTCCCTCCAGGCTCTGCGTGTCCCTGGGGACTGAAGTCTGGCCATGAGCCCACATTTCAGCATCCAGCTGCCCTTCTTGACTGGCTCAGGAGTTGAACTTAAACAGTTCATGGCTCTGTAAGCCAGGATATTTAAAGAGAGGTGGGTTTGCCTGCTACAACTGGAGACCTCAGATGCCTCTTGCTCACCAGAGCCAGCAGGGTCCATGGGGCTCTTGCCTTGAAGCAG
Organism: Ceyx cyanopectus; assembly: GCA_013401355.1. Lineage (NCBI taxonomy): Eukaryota > Metazoa > Chordata > Aves > Coraciiformes > Alcedinidae > Ceyx > Ceyx cyanopectus. The sequence goes on from VYZU01069987.1 coordinate 10,363, forward strand.
GGCCTGGGCAGGGCCACACGATGCACAGAGCCCTGGGCACACTGCTTTGTTATTGTAGGGTTGCCCGAGGAAACAGTGCTATTCCCTACACACATGGGAAGCCTGGACCACCTCCAACACCTCACCAGCCACTGGGACATGGCACAGTGCCACCTCCCCAGCACTGGAGGATACCAGGCATCTGTGCAGCCCCAAACTCTGCTTCACTACACAAAGTTTTGCCACTGTTACTCACCCCTACCAAAGTCTTGCCAGCCAGGAGGAAGAGGAGGCAGCAGGTGAAGGGATGCAATTCATTTCCCACACAGAAGCAAGCTTCCCCATAGATCCCCTTAAGGCAGCTCCCCACAGTCCCATTTCACTTGCTCTGCACGTCCAGCTACCTCTGTCTGGTACCTGCTTGAAGAGCTTCTGGCCCATTGAACAGATGGTGCCGTTCGAACAAAACTGGGCAGAGGTATTAGTTGGCATGCCAAGGGGAAGCATTTGGAGCTGCTGGGTAAATAACTCTCCACGAGACAAATTGAATTATCCATCACTGCTGTGGGGAGCAGTAAGAGCACAGCCCATGCCTCACTGCTTCTCACCTGGGAGCCAAACCCACTGGCTGGCACCATCAGCACTGGAGGAGCTTCTGCAGAGGTGCCCAGAGCCTCCTCAGTGGCATGAGACCCCCTCTGCCTGTGGCAGGCCAGACAGGACTGCTGCCCAGGTACCAGTTGGTCTGGACTAAGTGTCAGCTAACCCAGCAACAGCAGTTGAAATTCAGCCCACATTCCTGCTCCATCCTTTAGGGTCATCAAGAAAGCAGATCTTCTCCTCAATCTCAGACAATTATCCTTCAAATCCCAGGTCAAACTTGGTCTCAGACATCCATCACCTCTAAAAAGCCATGCAGCTCCATTACTGGATGCCATGCTAAGGATACATAGGAATGTTGCCCAGATCCTCCCCAACAATTAACTTATAGGTGGCACAAATCACCTATATTTGAGTCATCATCCCTAGAGGTATTTACCCAGGCACACAGATGTGGTGCTGAAGTTTAGTGGTGGACTTGGCAGTGCAGCTTTAATGGTTGGACTCAATGATCTTAAAGGTCTTTTCCAACTGAAACGATTCTATTATTCAGTTTAAGAAATATCTTTCTGCACTTCAGAGTCTATGTCCTTGGGATCCTGACATCCCTGTGATAACCTGTTTGCCCCATGACTGCATTTTCCCCCATATATTTGCCACTCAGACACCCTGACTTTCCTATGGCACCCATCAGACCCCAGCCCTGGCTGCTCCTGTACCATAATCCCGCTGGCTCGGATGGGGATGCTCTATTCATCCCCAACCCTGAAACAACTCTGTTTGTGCCCTTTCCTGGGCCCTGAACTCACCCTTCTCCAGGATGGGCTTCTCTGTTCCCCATCAACCCAATAAAGACTGGGAGCAAGGGCTGGGCAAGCCCAGGGAAGCAGCCTGGAGAGCGACTGACCTTGCTCAGGGTTTCCTGACTTATTTAACTTGTGGTCTGACCTAACCAGTATTTAAACATCATCCTCTTGCTTCCATCTCCCCCCCTTCTTTTTGTCACCTGCAAATTTAGATTAACAAGGAGGTTTGACAAAGTGCTACTGTATATGTTAATAAACCCATTAGTGTCGGCCCGCCTGACATATAACCTGCAGAGCCTCCAATGTTTACTAATATGATTGTCATAGCAGAGGAACATTACTTTTTAATGACATTTCATATCACTTCAGTTGAAGTAATATCCTGGGACATGATAATCAGAAAGCCATTTAGCCACAAAACTATGTGCTGAATAGAGGCTGGTGCATGAAAGATGCTCATTTTGTCAGAATTAAAACATTTGTGTTTGCTTCAGAAGTTGTAAGAGCACTTGTGGAGGAGAAACATGTTGTGAAATATTTATTGGAAGCAACTCGGTTCAGGTAAATGGGGCTTCAAAATGAAACGTTGGGAAAGGTTATTATTATATTCGCTGTGCCTTTTGCATGCAATACATCAACTGACAATTCACACGTAGGATATGCTTAATAAACCAACGAGATTTTAGACCTTCTCTTTAAAGAATATTTCTGAAGTGGCACAACTGGCCATTACAAGCCCAGCTGAATTTATTGCTGCTTTCAGAGCAGGGGAATGGCTGCAAGACAGAATGAGATGGAGTTTGATTTTATAGAGCATGTCTCATGCTCCAGGTGACTTCAAAATGCTTTATAAAGCAATGAACATGGTATGAAGGTAGCGGTGGCACGGTGACCACAAACAACCCTTCTGCCTTCAGTAATAGTTCCCTCCCCAGCTTGGCTGTCCAGGGCCATCTCAGAGCCCCACACTGACCTCAAGAAATGCTGAGTGGAGGAGCAGAGGTTGCTCAGCCAGGGGAGAGGGAACAGAGGAACACCCTGACACATCCTCCACAGCCTCAGAACTGCATTGAGGTCACTGAATAAAACAAAGAAATTGTGCTGGGGTGGATAAAGATGCAGAAATTAATAATAAATTAATTATTTCTCCCCCCTTTTTTTTTTTTAAGTAAAGAGCCATGGGGATCCCTCCATCAATCTGGTCAGAACAACCTTTCTGAAAGAAACTAGCAATTGATTTAGTTAAAGTCTCCCGTCAGATGGTGGATAGAGCTGATTAAAGCTGTGCATGCACTATTAATAGGAGCAGGATGCCTTTCTGTCATTATTATTAATTATGCTGCTGTGATTACTGTCTGTTCATCCATCCACCCATCCTCCCTTCTAGAATCCCAGCACTGGCCAAGTACATATGAATACAAATTCTTACTCTCTTTTTGTTCCCACTTTTCTAGAAGAGGAGGGAGAAAAAACAGAAAAAGACAAAAAAAAAAAAATCCCACCTTAATTTACAGGGTTTCTTATTAGTATGTGAGAGCGTGAGTGTGTCTGTGTGTGAGAAAGTGAGCGAGTGGGTGGTGGGAGACGAGTGGGTGTGACGGATGTGGGAGCAGTCATCTGTGAAAAATGCACAAAGGGAAAGTTAAGCCAAAGAAAGAGGTTTTGCACTTCGTGTCAAACTCCCTGCACTCCTGAACCGTCCTCCCTTCCGCAGGAGCAGCCCCATGGATGGGGTCAGACCCCCGGGAACCCCTCTCCCACGCTCACAAGCATGTCCCTACCTAGGAGCCAGGTTCTCCTGCACCCTCGACCACTGGCCCCAAGACAGTCAGAAATTTTCCTTCCCTAAATAATTAGACTGTGATAAGAGGAAACAAATGGGCCCTCGGAGCAGTGAGGGCTGCAATAAGAGATGAATTATTAGTCCAAGATGGAAATCTCTTTTGATAAATGACTGGCCCCAAGCAAGGAAGGATCCAGAAAAACACATCAATGCCCTTGTTGTGACATGAGGAAGAGGAAGGAACAACCTTATAAGGGGCAACAAAGACTCCACACTGCCACCTTGACCAATTGATTAATCAAGTGCATCCCACAACATCAGTGTGTTTCCCTCTTTGCATTAGTTCCAGCATCTAAATGTGGAGGACAGTGATGATGTGTTCAGCTCGGGGCCTGTTTGGAAAGCAGAGCTGAGGCTACTGTCAGGATAGAGGGCAGAGCAGAGTCTGATGAGATGTCCCAAGAAGTGGTGTGGAAAGCAAATTGATCCACAGAATGGTTTGGATTGGAATGGACCCTAAAGATCATCCATTTCCATCCCCCTGCCACAGGCAGGGACACCTCCCACTAGAACAGGTTGCTCAGAGCCCCCTCCAGCCTGGTCTTGAATACACCCAGTATTGGGTGTATTCAATGTTGGGTGTACAACCTCCCTGGGCAACCTGTTCCATACAGCTCTTCAAAGCAAACACAAACCAGTCTGGGAATAAAAAAGGATAAAAAGCCAGTTTTCCCCTTTCACCCCTTGTGCAATGAGCCTGGCCCAGCAAGGTGGGGTGATGCCTCATGCTCCAAGTGAGCAAACTGCCATTTGTTAATACTGGCCCAATTCCTGGTATTTTTAAAGCCTAATTCAGAGAGGGTAAAAATATCCACTGGCATCACTGAAAATAAACCTGACAATGAGGCACTGGGCAAGGCACTGAAATCAGCAGGGTTTTACATCACAGCTTCTGCTGGACTTTGAGGGGGGCAGTGCAGTGTGCCTAACTCCAAGCCAGCTACAAGAAGGACCCCAAGACCTCTGTGGATTAGTACCCGGCCACGAGCCATGACACTGCTGGAGTTTCTAAGTCCCTATAGCCTGGAATGCAGCTATCCCTGGGGACTGGTAACTGAGGCCTCCGATACCACTATTTTTAGTGGGAGGTTTAAGCAGAAACTGTTAGCATAAATGTACATATATATATATATATATACACATATGCTATGGATACCTAAATATATACTTTCTAAAAACCTGACAGAAATGGCTTGAGCTGGAATTGCTGCAGTTATTTCTCTCTTTGTCCTCCCCCAGAAACTGCTACCCAAACATACCTCTCTACCTAATGAGATTAGCAAGGTACCATGCTAGATCTTTATTAGTTAAAGCTGACCATAGTGCAAAACTTGGCCTGAATTGTAAATGAGCCAGCTGCCAGGAGGAGAAGTGCAGCCAGCCAGCAGATTTATTCCAAATGGGTCTCTGCTCTTTGCCTTGGGGAATATGCTTCCTTCTCTTTAACTCCCTAAAAACTGGTGGCCAAAGTTCAGCTGTCCTTGCTCCCAGAGCCAGTGGTACCACTGCTCCCCTCTCATGATGGCCTTGTGCAGGCTGAATTCCAGCAGCCACGGTGATTTACCTAAATACAACATAAGAGAAAACTTATTTACTCTGATGGCTCACAGCAGGATTTAGCACCGAGGATGTTTATATACAGCAATTCCTGCCTTCTCGACTTGACTGGCAGCTTTGAGAGACCAGAATATCAAGTATTAATAGTGGAGCCCTGAATGTTGATAACAGCAACTTAGTTTTACAGCCATCTTCTGCCCTCAGACAAGTCAGTTTGACTTCCAAAGGTTTTCTTTTGTAAAACTGGGGCAAAGAGGAACAAGTGAGACATATAATGTCTTATCTTAATGAAATGAACAATGCTGGCCTAGCCTCACAGGTAGTGGCCAAAAGGAAATCTGCACATTCCTTTCCCAGGTCACGCCCAGAACCTCCTTTTAAAGGTCTCAGGAGGACCAGCACATGCCCTGGGGGAAGGAGCAGAGGCCAATGCCTGGCCATGTACAAGAGTTTCACTGCAAACAAGTTTCTTGCTTTGGAGTAGAAATGGGAAGCATACGCAGAACAGATCTGGTTTCCATCAGCCCGTTATTTATAGCGGTGGTTTCACACCGTGGATTATACACACTCAAGCTTGTTCTTTCAGGCTCTCTCAGTGCTCTGCTGCACTTCCCTCTCACCTGAGCAAGGAATCTGTGTGTTTTACCCTGCCCTGATCAAGTTGCTCATGTCCCATTTTGCTGTGTGACAGTAAGTACACTCCACAGAGCTTGGCTGCTCATGAAACGAGCCTGCAAGAGAGTATCTCCAAAACATTGCTGAGCCTTGGGCTAAGGTGCTGATCACAGACTAGTTATCAACAGTGCACAAGGGAGGGATCTCCTGGAGCATTTGATTCACAGACCCCAGAGGAGTAACTATCCCTCTACAATTGGATCAACTGAAAACACCTTTGGCACAGAGGAAAATATGGTCTCATGAAACAGCAAATGTATTCTGCTCAGCTACTGCACTTGAACAGCTGCATGGTGGCAAAGACCTGATATGAAGTCCCACCTTGGCCAACTCATTGGAGACTGCATCAAAGATCTCCCAAGCTACCATCCCCTATTGAACAGCAGGTCTGAAACAAGCTCCTGCACAGCACAGTTCACAAGGAAATCTGCAGCCCATCCACTTGCTGACTACCGAGAGAGCAGAGTGAGGGTGGTAGGTCCCATCTGGTATGCCTGGAGTTACCCAACGTTGTTCTAAATAGGGAGGTTAAACAATGGCTGTTTGGTCTCTGCTTTTGATTGAATGAGATTTGGTGTCCATAATAAAACTCCTGGCACACGATCAGTCATTGTATATAAATCCAAATTACACTAAGACAAGCCAGAATAGTGTCAAACAGCTCTAAACCATCATTAAAGTTGAGGCCTTCCCCAGTCAACTCATTCCAAAAAGCCATCAGAAGACTGATGGTGTTCTTCAGGTTCCCCTCAGACAGACATGAGGGTGGAGAACATGGCTAGTGGCTATCCTTGGAAGTTCCCTGACAACATCTGCATCACAACAAAGAGACTGGGACAATTTCTAAGATACTCAGGCCTAAGCAACAAAAGATGACAACACCCTGTCCCTGAGGCCACGATAATCAGCATCAACAACCTTACCCTGCTAGATATTACTGGCAAAGCAGGGCACAGCTCAAGATCATGAGCATGGCATCCTCCCCAAAACCCACAGAAGTAAACCTGACAGTAAGCCCAGAGAGTCTCAGACTCAAGATACTTAAGGTACTTAATAATTCAGCTTATCAAAAAGAAGAGGAAGAAGTATGTTATTAACAATAAAGAGCACTTACTAAAGAGGAGATCTCTTACAGCAGAACTCTAATATAACAGGCACAGCCATATCAACATCCAATGGCTGGAAGCCAAAATTAGACAAATTTAAACTGCAAAGACGGTGCCAGTTTGTAATTGAAAGAGTAATGAGCCATTGGAATTACTCACCCCAGGCTGTGATGGATTCTCCACCATCTGAGTGGATGCTGTTCTAAAAAGTGCCACATTGCAGGCACATATTTCTGTTTGGGAATTATTAGTAAAGGCTTTCCAGCGTGCCCGAGTTGGTTGTTCTCTAAAAAAAAACAAACAAAAGAAATATTACACTGCTCAGTTAAAGATGAAGAAGGGAAACAGTGTGAGTTAAGCATCCAGTCTGTGACAGTACTAGGAACAGGACTCAGGTCACTTCAATACTATCAGTGCCCAGTCACTCTTCTGCTCTTCAGAGCAGCCTGCAGCCCCAGAGCAGCCCCACTTCCCTGGCAGCACCCTCAGCTACATGACACCAGGCACAACAAGCAAACTCAGTCACAAAGCCAGGTCCTTCAGAGAAGGAGACTCCACAACCCTCACAGCAAAGAAGTTTCTCCTTTTCAGACGGAACCTCCTGGGTTCCAGTTTGTGCCTGTTGCCCCTAATTCTGACTCTGGGCATCACTGAGTAGAGTCTGGCCCCATCTATTTATCTATTGATGAGCATTTACCAGAGCCCATCTCAATCTTCTCCAGCAGGGCTCTCAGCTTTTCCTCAGCACAGAGATGCTCCAGTCCCTGCAGCATCTTTGTAGCCTCCACTGGACTCTCTCCAGTAGCTCCTTGTCTCTTGAACTGGGAATCCCAGAACTGGACACAATACTCCACATGTGGCCTCCCTAGGGCAGAAAGGGAGGAGAGTCGTGCTCAACCTGCTGGCCACACTCTTCTTAATGCACTTGCTCTCTTTCTTTCTCTTTCCAAGGAGCATTCCCATCTCTCTCATACAACCCAGGGCAAAGTACACGAGAGGTGGTGTATTTTCACCTTGTTTCCAGTAGGCAGAGAGAAAACCACAGGGTAAATGTCATCTGCCAGGACACCTCCATGCTGGATCCACTCTGTGGGAACACCCACTGCCAGTCATTGTGGAAGAGTAATAAACACCCAGGCTCAGATACCCTCTCAGTGAGAAAGTCTATTTTGCTGACTTCAAAAATATGTAATAAAACATTAGCAGGAAGGGCAAAGAGAGGTAAAAGCACTGCAGGTTAGACTGGCTCACTGTTGGGCTCTGGGAAAGGCAAACCCAACAACTGGGTGAATAAATGATTTTTTTTGCTTCTCTGGCAAATAATTTCAGGTTGTCTTGAACAAAAAGGCACAGAGATCAATTTACTGCCCTTGAAATAAAAACAAGTTTTAAAGATGCTTAGACATCAAATAAAATATTTCAGCAGATTTGTCTAGTTTCATCTGGGGGTTGTGAAAAAGGTTTTTGGGAAATTCAAAGTAGGTAAATTCCTAAGACACTAGTTTTGAAATAACCCAGAGAAGTCTGCCAGCTTGGATATGACAAAATGAAACCTTCTGAGTTAAAACCATTAGAGAGTCTTTCTTGGCTGAAAAGATGTCATAAATTTGTGGACAGTTTTTCTAAAACCCCTGCAGATGCTCTGGTAAGATTTCAGGTAGACCATAGCCAGGAAGGACTCTGCAACACACACCAGCTTGGAACAGCCCAAACAGAGAAACTCTGTTCCCCCTCCTCTCCCCAGTCCTTGCCTGCAAACACATCACTACAGTTCACACACAAGACACCATTCATGATGGTCAGGATCCAGGAGCACAGCATTAGCTCTTACACCAAGACTGGATCAAAAAGTAACAAAAACCTTAAAAAGCAAGGATGAAATATTGAGCCCTCTGAAAGTCCAAACAGAAGGAAATGTTACTGTTCCTCAGACAGATGTGAAAATATCGTAAAAGTATCTTTAGCTCCACTCATATGAGTTTCTTCATTCACATGCAGTGGAAGTGCTCCAGATTTACACATGGTAGGGTGGCTCAGGGCAAAATTCATCCCTTAGTGAGTATACTTTGGGTTCACATCACCACTGTGGACCCAACTTTGAGCCTGGGCTCAAAGTAGCCAGCACTGCTCAACATTCAGCTTCAGTTTCCCTCCTGTTATGGGCAGCAAGGTCAAGAGGTGTATTACTTGAGGCTTGTGCAGAGCTCCTGGACATCTTCAGGGTCCCTAGAAGTGGGCAGTAATCTCAGCATAAGCTATCAGGAATAATTCTGGCTCCAAGGAATCGGCTTCTTAACTACTCAGAAGCTATTGCAGATGTCCAGACCTTTACTAACAAATTATGTACAAAGAATTACCCAAGTTGCTGTAGACATGAGACGCGTTATTACAACAACAACATTTTTTATATGGGAACCAAGCTGCAGAGAGACTGAAACAACTTCCTGAGAAAGAGAAAAAATCAAACGAGATGTGACCAAGGCCAAACCAGTGACCTGCTCTTCCTTGCAACAGTCAACAGATTTCATCAGGAGACACAGGGATGAATAATTTGGCTGAATGGGCCTAAGAAGTGGAACACAAGAGGCTGAACTTTAGGGAGACCCTCCTCTGTGCAAGCCTGGCTGAACAGATTCCTGAAGGAACCACCTCACTTCAGTCATTTTCCTAAAACAGGGTGACACCGCACCAAATACACCCTGTGCAACCCTTGGCACAGGGTAGCAGAAGGGCCCTGTCACATTTTCCATGTCTCACCATGAAGCTTTAGTGTTTCTGCAGTGCAAGTGCATCACCCTCAGCCAAATTAACTAAGCCTATGCTGTGGCCTTTAGCTTTTCCAGCCCTGGCTCAGCTGGAGAAGCTGTGGTCTTCTTTAGCAGAAGGAGGTCTGCCACAGAACCTCCTATTTTTTGTTGGGTTTTTTTAATATGCTACTGTAAAAAATCAGTTAGTATTGTTGCAAGAAATCAGAGCCCATGGATCTTTTCTGACAACTTATTTTGGCTTCTCTGTTAAGAAGAGCAGCAAGACTACCAAGAACTGCCTCCTGAACAGGAACAATCTGGGATTCAGACTGGAACAGAAAAAAAGAACTGGGATGTGAAAATCACTGGTCTGTGCACCTTTCTTGCTTCTGAACTTCAAGATTTGCTGCTTTCTGAAAACACCTGCCAGCTTTGGATCAGCTGAGGGGTCTCAGGAGGCTGAATAGACACAGCTACAGATACCCCTTCCCTTGCAGCAGCGAGTTCAACACTGCCTGAGCCACCGGAAAAGTGGGACAGCTGAGAAATTCTTCCCTCACAACGGGAAATCCAGCCATCAGGATACCAAGAGGGTGGTCTGCCTGTTAATACAGGAGACAGAATTCAAACTGAAAGCTCCATGTGGAGCAAATTAGCAGAAACTAATTCTAATCCGTCCCACGCTGGCACAAAGGCACGTCAGCCCTGCTTAAAATCACACCTCCCTTCAGATCTAGGCTGCCCCTTGTTCTACATGGAGGGAAGAAAGGATGGGGAGAGGCTGCATCACAATCTGCATGCAGATGGTCTGTATTATTGAACCTCTGTGGAGTATCAGCCACTTGCCCCCGTGCCCCATGATAAATCACCGTCTCTGTCAATGTTCTCGGGGAAGAGCAACACTCTCCCGGGCTCTCATTGGCTTTAAAGTCTGACTAGTTAAGGAGATGTAAATACTGAGCCCCTATCAGCCCGTAGTTGTCATCATCAGGCTGTTTAAGGAACTGCTCACATCTTGGAGCAGCTCCTCCATGTCTCCTCCACCCCAGGAGAAGGTCTGGAGCCCATTTCCGTCTGCGAGCTGCTTTGCTTTGGTTGACACAAACAGAGTTTGTCAGCTTGTGCATCCTTGGTTTCTGCTTGGCTTAAAGCAGCTGCAGAGTCCTTGGGAGCAGCTTAGCAGCTGGAAACAGAGAACCAGCAACCCTCACCACAAAGGTGCCCATTCAACAGCCGCCGGTCCCCCGGGTCCTGCCCAACAAGAGCATCCTCTGTGCAGTGGCCTTCGGGACGGCGTCCTCGGTCCCTGCCTGAGAGGGGGGAAGTGACACTTCCAGTGGCTCTCATGGAAGGCAGAGCCAAAACGTGTGCATTCAACTTTCTTCTGCAGACAGAAAACTGAAGAAACACCCCGTCGGGCCAAAATAAATACGTTTGGCATCTTTCCTGAGCCTGCAGCGGCACGTTCGTGGCGCTGAAACCGAAAACAGGCCTGGACCTTATTTACACTAAAGTCTCTTTCCATCACTTTGGCAGTAGGAAGGGGCTTAGTCTCGGTACATATTATATTTTCTTTTCAACATGTGTAAATGAGGATCAAGCTTTTACATTGCCTAAAACAGATGTAAATGACCCTTTATGCTGTCGGAACGGTGTCGAGAGGCCTTCCTGCAATAAAAAAAAATCAGCCCCATTATGCTTTCAGATCATGCTCCATTCATTTAGTTTTAGTTTCCCAAACTGGGGCAATTCCCCTTGACCTTGGCAATCTGTGCTGAGGTTTTACGCAGCTGGGACTAAAACTAGGGGCAGAAGAAGGTGCATGAGCTCAGACAGAAACACAGCAAAACCTTCAATCTCAACGGGTCTTGAAGACCCACCTGGAAGACTCCACATCCCCAACAGGCTCTGGGCCATCTGTGATAGATTCATTCTATTAGTTGTGTTGAAGACTTTTTAACAGGACTTTGTATATTCTGGTCCTCTTTACAAAACCATGAAAGGGAGGAAAAGAGAGGCAGAGAGAGAATAACAAGACATGCTGGGCTGCCATCGGGGTTTGATGCCTCACAGATGGACTTGCTATGCCTTCTGCTCAGGCCCAGGGGAAGCCACCACCACATATCCCTGCCCAAGCCACTGGCTTTGCTCAGTTACTAGTTTGCTCCATGCACAGTGAAGGAGATCCTGGGTAGAAAGGAACAGGCTCTCTGCTATTAATTTTTTTATTCTGAGGGAGGTAAGACCCTGTTCCAGGTTGCCCAGAGAGGTGGTCGCTGCCCCATCCCTGGAACCATCTCAGGTGAGGCTGTCTGGGGCTCTGAGCAATCTGCTCTAGTTGCAGATGTCCCTGCTCCCTGCAGGGGGTTGGATTAGATGGGCTTTAAAGGTACCTTCCGACCCAAACTGTTCTTGAAATGCACTAATTTTCCTTGACGAGTAGTGAGCACACAGGCAGATAAACAAATGGCTTTGTGAGCTACTCAGGTTTTTGGTGGTTAAGGTCAGTGATGAGATCACCATCCCTTCTGTCTGATAAATGTGGAGATGATCCATTAGCCAGCAAGAGCTGACCAAGGTATAGGTTCAGTCCAGACAACATAGCAACCCAGAGGATAGTCTCTGGCTAAAGCAGCCATGCCCTGAGGCTCAGTCCTGGGGAAAGCATCTCCAGGTACCTCAGGGTTGCAGAGCCCCACTTTTCCATCTTTCTGTTGCTCTGTACAGCCAATAAATTACTAGAGCACTTAAAAGAAGGTGATATATTTCCACATTGGTGTCTTTTGCCAGTGAGTGAACTCCAGAGCCAAGAAGGGGTTGGCTGTTACCCTGATTAATTACTGCCGGTGCTCCTCGCTGCCCAAGCTGCCTTCTCCCCTTTCAGCTCGTTCTTGTGGTGTGGACTACTGAGAGAGAAAGGCTTTCATTCCACCTTACAGACTATTATATCCAGATCCCATCTACACCGCTGCAGCCCCAGCCTCTCTTGCTCTGCCAAATAAGGTCTGCTCATAAACGGCACCATCCCTTTGGAGTCACCATCGCCTGCAGAGACATCCTGACAGGTCATCAATACCATCCCCCCTAAGAGCTGGAGCGAGTGATACTCGACCCAACTGCAAAAGAAGTTACTGGATGCAAGGGAAGTTACCGGAATAGGCTGAAGCCCACACGGTGTCAGCCCGTCCCCAGGGCCCCGCTGCGGGCACTGCTTGGCCCAGCACAGCAGCCAGGCCTCCCCATAACCCAGCTGAAGGGCAGAACCTTTACAGTAACTATAATTTCCTCTCAGAAGAGTGCACAAGGGATTCTCAACACTTTCCTTACTCCATCCTCCTCTTTTCCTCCGTAAAAGAACCCTCTCCAGCCTCTCCAGCCAAATGCTACTTCCCGGCTCCTCTCCCTGAGCAGTTGCAATTGGAAACACCCAGACAAATCTTATCCCAGAGTTTACGAGGAGCCGCTCAGAGGCACCCCAAATACTGCAGCATGCTACCTAGAGTGCTGCAGATTATTATGACTTTTTTAATCTCAGTGTAGTTCTGGGTTAGGTTTTAATTGGGCATTGTATTTCAAAGCCAGGGAGCAGGATCTATGCAAAGCACTGGATAGTTTCTGCATTAATTGACCATCAAATCCTTCCCCTTTGCATCTGCATTCTATTATTAGAGAATGTAAAGCAGTTTATAGGGCTTTTAACCTCTTCAAGCAAACACCCTGTGGAAGTTATGCTGCTGCAGGGACCATATCAGCTTTATAGACTTCAGTTCTAATCCGAGGAGAGGGGGAAAAATGGAGAAGAGACAGAACAAATGAATGATTTTTGATGGTGTAAGTTCAGCTGGTGTAAATCAGTACAACTCCATTAACTTCGGTAGAGTTATGCTGATTTATGTCAGCAAAAGATCAGACACTTGATCTGCCATGAGGTCCCCATTCCCAGAAGACCAAAACAGTACCAGACAAATCTTCACAGACCATTTATCAACCTTCTCAATTACATTCTTCCCTGCTGCACGGAAAAGCCCTGATCGGATGCCAGGGAGCCATCTGTCAACCTGGGTACCATGGCATGCACACTGGGCACTCAGTCACTTTGGAGGAAAACCACCTTCCAGCGAGCCACTTTGATAATCTCTGTGACCACCAGTCTGTCCCCAGAGCTCCCATGATGATGGATGACAGAGAAAGGCAAACCATGCTGAGTACTAGGCACTTACATTGAATCTTGCAGCCTCTAAAGCTGCTGAGCTCAACTTTCTTCAGGGTCTCATGGCTGGGCTCCTCAGGGAGTAAGAACCATTCCCAGGTTAAGAGAACCAAGACGGAGGCAGCCCAAACTGCCATGGGTTCCTGTGTGCAAAACAGATGTGGAGGCCAAGTGTTACCACCAAGGTAGGAAAAGGAAGCATTGTGGTGGCCTGGGCTGGTAGCCCCTCACATGTGTATGCATGGGCTGATGGTTCCAAGCAGCACCACATCAAGCTTGTGGATCTTATGGAACCTGCAGCCTCACCCTGATGGCCCAACCATGCTGTGTAACCACAGCTTCCAGTCAAAATAACATGAGTGCTTCATATCTCATCCTGTTCAATCAGTCAATACCTATAATTTCTCCTGAACCTAACATCAGAAGGATGACCAAACAGCCATGCCAAAGGTCCACCTAGGTCATTATCCTGTCTCCAACCCAAAGAAGAACAGACACATAACAACATCAGCATAGTACCTACATGGTACTTCCAAAGAGCTGGGTTCTCCTGAGGAGCTTGACACCTTCAGACCTAAATAGCTGTTGGGAGATGAGTAGCCCTGGTCCCACCCTAACCATGGCAAGAGAAAAAAAGAGGTAGTAGTGCCTTGTCTCCTTCAGGAGAATCATCTGAAGGGACAAGATGAAATCTATCCTTACAAACCCAGTCAAGACAAGCAGCGTTTGATCTCCTAGATCTTTACAGCAGGATGAGAAGGAAAACTCACAACCTCACTTGCCACCTTTGCCCGTTTCCTTCACATGGTTGTTCCACCACCCCACAGCTGTGGGATTCCCGTATTGCAAACCCCTACCCTATTCCTTTGTTTCACAGTAACCCCAAATGTCACTAGACAGAGCCCGGGACAGTGATTATGAGCAGGCAAACCATGGGGCAAGGGCCAGTATAATTATCTTGTTCCTAAGCACTCAACAATGCTTCCAAGTATCTTGTATTTAGTTACTTGGTAAGGTCCTGAACGTCTGGCTCTCAGGCACTATGGTTTTATTGCTGCAGAATGAGCCAGAAACCATTCAAAAAGCTTTAAAAGGGTCTTTTTAAATAGTCAGAATGAATTTACAGTGTTGGCTGCCTGGCAAACATAACAGGCATTTCAAGTGGAAAGGAACAGTCCTTTATTGCATCTGCTGCTGGCATTTAGGGCACCCCGATCGCTAACAATTCCTCAGCTCCACCACTCGGCATCCTGCTGGCTGCTGGCTGGGCAAAGCCAAGGGGAGAGACAGGCTGGGAAGAAAAGCTCTCGGTGAAAGAGAAACCTGGCTTTAGAGCTGGTTGGAAATTTTCATTACAATTCATCAGAAAATTATCATTTTTTCACTTCAAGTGTCACAGAAATGCCTTGGTGTCAATCATTTGCTAGGGAAACACAAGCTGGGCTCCACCAGCAAACCCCTCACAGGTCTGCTTGCCCAGAACGTGTCCCACCCACCTCTCTGTGTGCTACCTCACTTCAGGTGTCCAGGTCTGGCACTTTGAACTTTCTAGAAAGCAGGGCTTTTGACAGGCTGCTCTAGAGTTGAATTCTGAATAGTGCCAGTGTCTTTGAATGACACTGCTAAGGACACAAGGCTGAGACAGACCTTAAACCAAGTGTAACCTTCCCTCCAGCCCAGTTCATGGCTATTGACACCCCAGCTCAGCCACTTCTTGATGCCACCATCCTTAATGCAGCTGGTGACAGACCACTTAGCCTCAAGCAGCCTGGGAGAAGGGAGGAACAGCAGCTGCCTTTTTGATGGTCTGAAAAGCCCACAAAAATTTGCTATTTCATGTGATGGGGCAGATTTAAAGGGATACATACAGGAATAAGGGGCTTCAAAGGCCAGTTTACATCTGGGGGTAAAAAAACACAAGATAAGCAGCTGGAACAGCCATTGTACATGTGGAGAGATGAATGAGGAATTCTGAGAGCTACAGGAAAGGACTTCTCCAAATTCTCCTGCTCTCTCTCATCTAAGAATGAAGCCCACAGCACCCCTCCCCATTCCTGTGCTCCCACTCCCTGCATCCACTAGTGCTCCTCCACCCACATCCACAGGGTCCCAAGCCCAAACAGGTCTCTTCCCTCTCACATGCCTGTTCAATGCCTCAGCCTGGGCAATTTGGGCTACAAGATCCTTCACATGATGGACACACAAAGTGCAATCACCTGGGGAATCCTCCATTACTTTCTACTCCACTTGGCCCCTTTCTCTCTGAGCAAATGGGAGGCAGGGCCTGACCTACACCCCCTTGGCAGAAGCTGGCTCCAATCTCCCATCTATGTCTAGGTATTTCCTGACTTTGTTTATTTACTGGTGTTCTTGAGCCTTTATCTTCCCTGTTCTGGGCACAAGAATGCCCATCACAATCGTGTCTCTTCTCTACCAGCTGGTAAAGACTGTTTAGGAAAAAAATGTATAAATATCTGTGCCCCCTCCTTCTTTGGCATAACTTCTAGAGAATGCAAGTTTCCTCAGGACACTGAGGGGATGCAATTAGCAAAGGAGAAGATAGTCAGGAAAACGTTTTAGAAAGACCGAACAGAATAATTTAAAGGTATTATTATTAATTATGGCAATTACAGTAATAGAAAGCTCAGTGGTTTTTCATACAGGACTGAAAAAAGGAAGAGGAACAAAACCAAGTGACCAAGAATGCAAAAGAAGCAGTAATGAGCTGTGGAAACCAAACAAGATCAGTCTCAGCATAACCAAGCCAAACCCTCTGCTTCAGTAAACCAGTGCAGGTCCCCTGGAGTTCAGGGGCTGGGGGAGAACCAAGGCCACCTCCCTCTGACCAGGGCAGAGGATATTAAAGCTGAGCTCTCCAAAGACCTTTTGGGAAGTCAGCTCAAAGTCACTGCTATTAAACGAGCCAAGGAATTCCCCCGAGGCTGTGCAAGAATCTCTGGCTCTGTTTTGCTGAGCAGCTCTCCCAAGAGTCACCACGAGAAGCATCACCCACCGATGGCACCCCTACAGGTGTTTGCACTTCCCGATGCGCCAGCGGCCTGGGACGTGCCCAAGGAAGGCACAAAACCCATCAAACCCAACAGTCATTAATTCTCAGGAAGCACCCACCGCCTCATTGGTAATTACTTAAATAAACTTCCCTTTTCATGGTGTCTGAGCCAAGGCCTTTCTTTCTGACACGTCCCCATAAAGCTGTACTGAAGGTAAGATAACACGAGGGTTATGCACACAAGCTGGGCTGCACCTGACTAAACACAGGGCCCATCGGTGACGGCCGGATGGCTCGAGCAGGATTTCACCACCTCTCTCTCCTCTCCTCCGCAGCCAGAGCAGCCCCTTCCAGCCCACAGTAGAACAGCCCCTGGATGATTTCCCCTTCTACACGCAGCGTATATCCTTCATGCAAATCTGTCTCATAAATCACTGCATCCCAGGTGCACCACGGAGTCATTTGCTAGGAAAATAGTGTTCCGACCGAAGGACCCGGCATACCACTGTGGTCTTTAGGAGGGGTAATATCCAGGATACAGGGTGACCTGGAAACCTGCCAGCCTCTGAAAATGATTCATCCTACCTGACCTGAAATCTTGGATCCTACACTATTACAGATGGAGCTGCCTTTGTGGGCAGGAAGCATCAGTCATGAGCATGTTCGTAGTCCTCCCTGCCTGTGGCTACAGGACCCTGGGGGGCATGTGGGAACCTCAAACTTGAGAACCTGGGTTTGGGTTATGAACTACCCCAAAATAACCAAAATGAGGGTTTCCAGAAACACCAGCCTGAAGCATCATTTAGCACTGTGCATAGAACCAATCCCAGCATTTTGCTTTCTGCAATTCCACTGAAAGCTGCAGCCCACATTTATCTCACCTGCATGGGTTTGAGAAGCCCATGTCATTGGTCTCAGCGAGTTATGAGTCTATCAGTTGAGATCCTAGTCCCAGACTCCAACAATTCCTTACATTTTAATATTTCTGGTCTGTCAAGTAATGATTTTATCTCCAATACAGAATACTACTCAGACATCTCAGTTGGCTGCAGTTAATCCAACAATAACCCAAGCAACTCTAGGCCTCACATGTTCCCACTGTATTTAGTATATACTCCCAAACAACTTACTCTTATTTACAGTCATCAGGAACATGCTTTGCTAACCAGACCTTTGACCCACTTCCATGTACACCCGTGAGATACTCTAGAGCTGCCTGCAAGCACAGGACTCATTTTTCAGAGAGGGCAGCATTAAGTTACCAGAGTAAAGATCCCCTTCAGTCAAAAGTTTAATAGTCTCTTGCTGTGGCAAGAGAAAATCTCAGGACATCAAAGAGTCAAGGGAGGAATATTGTACTCAGCTGAGAAAATGGACAGGCAGTAAGACACAAAAGCCTTTCTACAGCCCTGGCAAAAACAATAAACTCAAGCTCTTTCAGAGCTTAGCTTAACCCAAAAGGATAGAAAAAGGAGACAAAATATGGAATTAAGGTATTTCCTCTCTATTAATATTAACTGCAGTAATGAGGTAACATATAATGCAACAATAAATCTTAATGGTTGTAAGAAAAAATGAACTAGAAAGACACCCAGGTTGGGGATTTTCAATAACATCCTGGAAATGGACATTTTTAGACCATTCAGACCTCACCACAGGAATTCAAGACTTTATCCACGTGCACCTCCACCA
Organism: Ceyx cyanopectus; assembly: GCA_013401355.1. Taxonomy (NCBI): domain Eukaryota; kingdom Metazoa; phylum Chordata; class Aves; order Coraciiformes; family Alcedinidae; genus Ceyx; species Ceyx cyanopectus. The sequence goes on from VYZU01069987.1 coordinate 28,588, forward strand.
GTGTCAGTTGTCAGACAACAGCAGTAGACATCAGGAGCCCAGAGTACCTCTCAGTGAGCCTCTGGTCCCACAGGACTGGAGCTTAGTGCTGCCAACAGGTATTCATAAACCTGAGAAGAGAGAGGGGGTTGAACAGGACTGAGCAGCAGCAGGGACAAACAGCAACATGGGACTGCTCAAACACAACCACTTACCAGCTGTGTTACTAGCAAGCAACCCTCCTGCTGGCAGCTGAAGGATGGTGACACATCTCCTCCCAAGCAGCAAGGGTTTGGCACGTGCTGCCAGACACAAGGATTTCTGCTCCTTGGTGTGTTCATTACTTTACCTCTTGATTTGATAGGGCAGTTGATGTCCACCAGACATTACTGGCAGTGCCCCCATTCCCCAGAGAGGTCCTGGTGCACTCCTAGGTTCCTGTTAGGTCCACACAGACACATGTCTAGCCCAGAGGTAGTCCAGGAGGGAGCAGCCTTGTCCAAACACACACTGGGGACAGGGCTGTCATTCACCAAAATGCTTTGACCCCTGCCCTCCTGGAACAAAACCAGCCCCTCAAAACTACCAGCATGAGGAAGAGAAAATTGCAACCAACTGAAAGCGGGATGGAAAACTCCAAGTCCAGTGATCACAAGCCAAGGCCGCTAATCTTCCTGTCATGGGAGCAGACTCACCCAGCAGAAGGGAATTCCTGCCTTTGCCTGGACTAATTAAAGGCACCGAACTCTGCACCCGTTAAGGCTTGATGTGCCCTAATCCGATGTGACACTCGACATACGCAGGAACGCAGACGCACACATACGGTTCTCATTGCTCAGAGGGCTTTGGCATCCACGGGGCTGCTCCAGCCACAGCACGCTTCCTCACCCTGCTGGGGTGAGCTGTGGTGGTAGCCAAGCAGGGCCATCTGAGAGCCACTAACATCCCCGGGTGGCTAGACACTCTGCAGAGGGTCCCCGTTAGGAGGGAGGAGTGTGGTCTGACTTAACACTGAAAGGGGATTTCAGAAGGTGGACATGGGACTGGGATTCAAAGCTTTACATAAGCAAAATGGGAGTGGAAGGTGCTGAATGAGAAGTGCCCATTTCTGCAGGTACAGGAACAGCCAGTTGCTGTGTTTTGGGAGTGCAGAACATTTCCAAGCATGATGGTACATGAGATTGTAAAGATGTCAAATTAAAGATGATGTCAGATGGAAGATGAACCAGCTGGGTATTTAGATAGAGTGATATGAATCATGGATATTGGCTACATTCCTCACCTCTTGTCCAGGACTGGTGTCTCAGAGTCTAGGAATATGCCAACACACTCGACCACGCACAGCAGAATCATGAACAAGCCCTGAGAAGAAAACTTGCTTTATGCACTGATAGGAAGGAGACAAACCTCCTCACACTTCAAATCCAAAAGCCCCTTTTTTTCCTTGGAGCACCATGGTGTAGAAAGCAGCATCAGGATGGTCAGCAGTGCACAGGGCTGTCCTCAGACCAGCTGAGCACTCTCATCACAGTGCTGGGAGCAGCACAGGAGGGCAGATAGAAGCAGATGAGTTGGGATGTTTGTGCCATGGGAACACCTGGATCTGAAGATCTGTGTTGAAAAACAATTAAAGCTTTTGCAATGGCACTGCAAGAAATCAACTTTCCTCTTCAACTACTATTTTTTCTGTGAAAGATTAGTCTCTTACCACTATTACTTGTACTGTCAACTAGAAGTGTTGGTCCACTAGGTCATGTGGCAGCAGGCGACGTGCTTATATCTGAAGGTCCTGAGTTCATTTCCAGTTAATGATCCATAAGAGGGACTGTAGAACTTTTCCTATGAAGATTGCTTGGAAGCAACTGATAGACTGCTCAGGCTAGGGTAGAAACAAAGCACTGAAATATTGTCAGGAGTTATAAATCAGGGGAAGTCAGCAATGCTCCATAAGGAACAGGAACATTTGGTGTACACTAGTACCAATAGCTGGTCGGGAAAAGCGCCTTCAGAGTAAAAAATAAATAAATAAATGTATGTCAGTAGTTTCAATGTGACTGAACTGCAGAATGTGTTCAAATTCATATTTAATAGAGCAATTATTGTTTATTATTGAAGTACCAATTGATTATTAAAAGCACATTTACTGAGGCTGGCCCAGAGGTAACAGATACGTACCTCTGGCATAGCTGCGAAACCTCAGTAAATAGCGATTATTAGAAACAGATTTATTGAGGCCTAACGATACCGTAAGATGCGTATCGGTTACAGAGCTCTTAAAACCTGATCACTATGTTCTTAAGCCATTTTTACTGAGGGTTTATAGCTCCACAGTAGGGCTACATGTCTTCATTTAGGGTTGTTAAGCCACATGGAATATCATCTTAATGCTCATTTGATACTTAATTAAGGTGGCATTTGCAGGGAAAAGACTGCACCAACCAGTGAAAACCAGGAAAAAACACAATCGTTTTCCTGCTTCCAAAACCACAGCTCAGAGTCATTATTTGACCTGTTGTTGACTCTTTTCATCAACCTCTGAACCCTTCTTTCAGTGGAGCCTGTGGACCATGGAAGAGCTGAGGATATGACCACATGATACAAGAGCCACGTCCACCCCAGTGCCCGACGCCACAAGCAGAACATGTCCCCCTGCCCTCAGCCAAGCAGCTCAGACCTCCACGAGGCTTTGACCAACTGCACTCCACAAGCCAAGGGCCTTCACCAAGTCTCTCTGTGTCAGTGCTGTTGTTGTAAATTGACAGCAATCAAAACTGCAGTGACACTGAAACTGGGCAGACAGCAAAGAGTGCCTGGGAGGAGAGAGCTGAGCACAGTGAGACCAGCACTGGCCACAGACCATGAGCACAGCAGGCAGAGGGTACCCCAGATGTGCAGCCCCTGCTTGTTCACGGAGAACAAGTCCCCTCCCATCTCTCCCTTCATAAATGCTTAAACACTTGCCCAGTAAAGCCACCCTTTCTGTAGTCCTTCCCTGAAAGTCCCCACAGCACCTGCTTCTGCTGTCAAATCAGACATCTCCATCCCACCCTCACAGGGTACCAGCTCACAGAATGGCTACTAGAGACTGCCCAGTGCCGACCAAGCCTTTCCCATGTCTCTGGATAGATACAGGAGACTGGATCCCCAGAGACACAGCAGCAAAACAAAGAGGTTCTATGGAAACTGCAGCCAGAGTGAAGGCAGCGATTCTGCCCAGATCATGCAGAACGTCTGGGGCAAAGCCCTGGGGAGAAGCAGGTCTGCTCCTTTTCTTTCACCATGCCTTAAGACCCCCCGGTCTCCCCACCGGCAGAGGAGGGGAGAAAGGAGCCCAGATTACTGAAGAACTCCCCTAGCTCCAGTCTCCTCTGTTCAAATTTATATATTCCACTACAGGTGACATCATGATTGCTGGAGTCTGACAGGTGATGCTGTAAAATGCATGAAACCATAAAAATTTCAACAGCAGCAAGCTCCATTGGCGCTACATCTGACAGCACTTAGCTGCCCAGCTAACACAAATATTATAAAAGCACTCGGGAAAGAAATCCAACCTGCCTGACCTCAGTTTTGGACTAATAAACAGTGCAGCATGACCAGATCTCACCCACATATAATAAACAGGCAGCTTTTACAGAAACCAAAGCAGGGTGTTGGGAGGTGTAAAGAGCTAAGGAAAGAGATGAGTTAAAAGTGAGCAAAGTCCTTGCTGAACTCGAAGGGCTGAGCTCCCAGCTTGCTCTGCTTTCTGCCACCCCATCTCCCTACCAAGAGATCTGTCTTAGAACTGCTCACCTAGAACTGCACAGAGATGCTCACCAGTGTCACATGGCCAGAGCAGGGGAGGGTAATTGCCTCAACTCTGTCAGAGCATCTGACGTTCATTTCTGTCCTCTCCACAGGGAAAGGGTGAGTGATCTGGTCTGCCAAAGCTGGGCAGTAAGTGAATCCAAAAGAATTATTACCCTTCTTTCATCACCCTCAGCACTAAATTTTAAAAGGCCAAGGATCTGCTTTCTGTTTCTTTCCCCTGTGAGGTCCCTTTGCTCTCCCTGACAGAGAAGAGCACCTTGCCTTGGCTCTGAGGAAAGCTCTCCCTGAAGGAGCAAGAGCCTCCAGGACCACCGAGGTGAGTTGGGCAGATGCAGCCTAATGGCTCCAGCCAGGGCAGGGATTTCCAAACCAGACATATTGGAATGGATCTGCAGCCTGTCCAGGGACAAATCGTTTCCATGGGTTATTTTGGGATTAATCAGCCAGACAGATGGTCAGAAGGAGTTTATCAACTTCCAGCTGGCCACCCCAAAAGCTTCCCAAGCAGAGGTGGGGAACCAAAGCTGGCCACTCTTAGTCACCTCTCAGGGACCCTCTGGATAACCCTACAGGGTTCAACTCTCAACCCATCCTGCACCCATGCACCAGCCACCACCCTCTCAATACAGCTGAGACCACAGACCACCCCAGGATCCAGGGCCACCAGAGTGTGTGCCCAGTAAACAAAGGGACACCCAACCCATTCAGCATCTGGGCCAAGAAGTGCACCTGGAATCCGAGTTGCCGATGGCAGTGACAGTCTATCAAGGCAGGCAAGCAATAGAAGTTACTATAAATACATCTACAGCTCAATTAAATCCCCTTTCTTTATTCAGGTGCTTGGAGAGCTGTCTGGGAGCTCACTTGCTCTCAAGGGTGCATATCCAAGAAGGAAAAGTGAGTAGAGGCAACAAAGGGGCTGCCCTGCTCCAGAGCTGCATTACCAGGTAAAGCCAACATCATCATCGTCATCAAAATCTTATTGTCCACACAGCCTCACTAACTGGCAATGATGGTCAACCTTCTAAGTACTGCTTTTGATATTAAAGAGAGACATATTTAAATGTATTTTTTTTCCCCACCCAAAGGTAAAACATTATTGTGAAATTCTATACAGTAATTGTAATCACGAGTTTCAGCAAGCACTTTGGTAGAAAGAGTATGATCATTTTTTCACAAAATCATCACTCTTTTTTCACTATTACACATCTCCTTTTTCTATTGAACTAACTAGTGATAGATCCAGCAGATTTTTCAAATTATTTTTAGTTACTGAAAAAATATGCATAGTGAAAAAAAAAGAGAATCATGTTCACTGGACCGAGTTTAAATCCTTTTTCACATAAATGGTTCCCTATTTCACAGTCAGATTTATCAGAATTGACATCGACTGATGGAAATGTGATGGCTACAGACAGTGGTTAAAAGCACCTCACACAGACCAACACGGGACAGCAATTCTTCAGTGAGGATCACCAGCCCTTACTGCACCAGGGAACAAGACAAACTGCTACCAGGTAGGACTTCACCTTTCCTGCTCCTGTTCTAAGTCTCCAGGTCACCAGTCAGGTCCAGCTACAAAAACCCAAAATCATGTCTTTTCACAAACATCAGCAGACACTCAGATGATTCAAGTGTGGTCTTGAAGTCACCTTCACACAGAGCCCAAAAGACATTTAGTCACTGAGTTTCAGCTAAAATAAAGAGGAGATCCTGATGCCCATGGAAAGTTTTCTGCCTAATCCCTCACTGGATCACATCCCACACCTCCCTGCTGCGTCTCCACTGCAAAATGTGGTGAAAGTGCTAACGGGACTTCCCAGAATCATACCACTTCCAACTTGGACTGCACAAGGGCTCAGCTACTCTAATTTAAAAAAAGCCATTACCAGGAAATGAGCTCTCCCCCACTAGCATCGGAGAGCAGCTCTGGATTAAGTGCTCCCATCTCCTCCTGCCAACCTCTGGATAATTTCCTGACAGGGAAGGAAGCAGAAGCAGCTGCCCCGAGCTCCCTATGGATGGTGTGGAGCTGCGGGAGTCCCAGTTAATTCCTCTCAAGCCAGGAGATGGCACTCCACAACATGCAGAACAACGCCTGGGCTTTGCATGCCCCCAAAACCTCCCTTTTGTGCCTGCCAAGCAGTTTCTTCCACCCATCAGCATCTCAGTGAATCATGAGCTGTGCCGTGTCTGTACTGGGGCTCCAGGGAGGTGACATCCAGCAGTGACAAGGGGATGCAGCCACTGGCTGTGGTCGGGCAGCTGCCCTACACCTGCAGCTGTCCTATGGTACCACCTGGCTCCCAGTGGCTCCAGTTTGTGACCTCAGGGTCTCTAATGCAACCCCCCTCTTCTTTTTCTTTTTTATGGAATAGGCAAAAAAGTCATAATAACTGATCATAAAAAAATCAAAATCGTTTACCTTTTAGGAGGCAACTCAGCGCAGGCTATTACAGGGTAATTTGGTACATCATAAAGTTTCCTATTAGAACAGAAAATAGGGCTGCTTGCATGAGCTGCCAATTGGAAATAAAATAGTAGTGGGGTCGTGATCATTAGCACTGCTTTTTCTGTTAGGTTTGCCTCCCCTTGGGCTGGGAAAAGGAGGGAGAATGAGATGCAGGTTAAAGCAGGTGAGACAGGTCTGGAAGACAGGAGAGATGAGCAGAAGGCAGCTC
>VYZU01069988.1:9513-26924 GCA_013401355.1 Ceyx cyanopectus
CTCTAGTGAAAGGACGAGGGGTAATGGGTTTAAATTAAGAGTTAGACTGGATATCAGTAAGAAGTTCTTGACCCTGAGGGTGGTGGATCAGTGGAATAAGCTCACCGGGGAGGTGGTTGAGACCCCAACCCTGGAGATATTCCAGGGGAGTCTGGACAAGGCTCTGAGCAGCCTGGTCTAGTTGAGGGTGTCCCTGCTCACTGCAGGGGGCTGGATTAGATGACTTTTGGAGGTCCCTTCCGGCCCTAAACATTCTATGATTTTATGATTTTTACAATAGCATACAGTGATAGGACAAGTTATAATAGCTTTAAACTGAAAGAGGGTAGATTTGGATTAGATACAAGGAAGAAGTTCTTCACTGTATGAGTGGTGAGGCACTGAACAGGTTTCCCAGAGAGGCGCTGGGTGTCCCATTCCTGGAAGTGTTCAAAGCCAGAATGGATGGAGCTTTGAGCAACCTGGCTTAGTGGAATGTGTTTCTGCAATGGCAGTAGAGTTGAAACAAGATGTTCTTTAAGGTCCTTTCCAACTCAAACCACTCTATGATTCTGTGCTCTCACACAGCCATGCTTCATCATGCAGTGGCAGAAATGACCATGTTTTGGAGAAATCCAATGCCTTCTACTGAGTCAGCTGCTATGCCCTACCTGCCTTCAGTCCCACAGCAGGCTCCTTTCAGTGACACTCCACCTAACCCAACAGGCAACATTTCCAGCTGAGAAGAGTGAAGCAATATAACTAATCAAATCCTCAAGGTTTCCCAGTATAGTTATGCTGGCATTCCCCTCTAGTGGAGATCCAGCTTATACCAGCAAGTGACCCCAATGCAGGGTCTCAGAGGGGAAGCTAATTAGACCACAAGTCAAGGGGAAATACTTGTCAAGGGATGACTTCTGGCACAATTACCTGAAGGAGATGCACAGCAGCTTTACATATGAATTTCCTACTGACTGAGAATTGTCACCTCATCTTGGCAGTTCCAAGGGAAGTATGTATTATAATCATAAAATGTTTAGAGCTGGAGGGGACCTCCAAACGTCATCTAGTGCAGCTCCCCTGCAGTGAGCAGGGACACCCTCAACTAGACCAGGCTGCTTAGAACCTTTTCCAATCTCTTACAGAATCACACAATCACAGAATGTTAGGGGTTGGAAGGGACCTAGAAGATCATCTAGTCCAACCCCCCTGACAGAGCAGGGTCACCTAGACCAAGTCGCCCAGGAACAGATCCAGGCAGGTCTTAAGTGTCTCCAGAGAAGGAGACTCCACAACCTCCCTGGGCAGCCCCTGCCAGGCTCTGGCACCCTCACTATGAAAAAAGTTCGTACTTGTGTTTCCCCTAAACCTCTTGTGCTCCAACTGACTCCCATTGCCTCTTGTCCTGTCACTGGATGACAATGAGAAGAGTCTGGCTCCATCCTCTCTACACTCACCTTTAACATCTTGATAGACATTGATGAGGTTCCCCCTCAGTCTCCTCTTCTCCAGGCTCAAGAGCCCCAGCTCTCTCAGCCTCTCCTCAGCAGGGAGATGCTCCACTCCCTTCAGCATCTGGGTGGCCCTGCACTGGACTCTCTCCAGCAAATCTCTGTCTTTTCTGAACTGGGGTGTCCAAAACTGGACACAGTACTTGAGGTGGGGTCTCACCAGTGCAGAGGGGGAAGAGAACCTCCCTTGACCTGCTGGCCACACTCCTCCTAATGCATCCCAGGATGCCATTGGCCTTCTTGGCCAATGCAAGGGTGCATTGTTGGCTCATGGTCCAACAGGACACCCACGTCTCTTTCTCCAGAGCTGCTCTCCAACAGATCAGTCCCCAGCCTCTACTGATCCATGGGGTTGTTCTTCCCCAGATGCAGCACCTTACACTTGCTCTTGTTAAATTTCACTAAAGTTTTCCCTGCCCAGCTCTCCAGCCTGTCCAGGTCTCTCTGGATGGCAGCACAGCCTGCTGCTGTGTCAGCCACTCCTCCCAGTTTGTTATCAGCAGCAAACTTGCTGAGGGTCACTCTATCCCCTCATCCAGGTTATTGATGAATATATTGAATAATACTGGACCCAGCACTGACCCTTGGGGGACATCACTAGTCACAGGCCTCTAGATAGACTCTGCTCCAGTGAGCTGTTGCTCAGATGCTGCAGGACCATAGAAAAAGTGTTTGGTCAGGCATATTAGTTTTAAGACATTTATGTGTTCTGGAATCATGTAATTCCCTCCTGTGATGAGGCAGTCATCAGTTTGCATATCTTTCCCTCCTTTATTTTTTTTCTCTAGCTTGAACCTCTTAGGATGCTTTTGCACGTGAAACTGAAAACAATCCAAGGCAGGGAACAAAAATAATAGTAAAAGATACTAAATACAGGCACTAAGCTATGCGATTGCTATCAACTAGGTACCTATTTTAAATGTCTGTCTCTAATTACCAGAACTGATTTTCTCATAGTAATACCTTGAAGTATCACTCAACATTCAGTCTCACTTCCATGAGGTGTTTGCAATAGGAAAATGCAACTGCTGTAAACAAGTTGAAAGACTAGAGGAGATAACAGGTAATTTGGAAGCCTTCTCTTTTTTTCACAGTTTCCATATGCAGAAACACAGTGCTCTAAAGTGAAGTTTTCATCAATTCCACCCAAAGCTTTAGGAGGAGCAAAACGAACACGATGTGTTGGCAGCCACACTACCACAGTTCTCAAAGCCCAGCACAGAAGCCATGCTCAGGGCAGGTCAAAGGCATCCTGGATCATCTCCACAACATTGTTCTCCACCTCCACCATATTTCTGGAGAGGCAGCAAGCTAAAAAAAGACCATTAAACTCAGTAAGCATTTATAATGGTATCTTTCAAGTACAACACATCACATTAAAAGATGGTGTATGATATTATGGTGTTCTTTCAATATTGGGTACTGATCGACACATCAATTTGCCTGAAGTTGGTTATCCCACTGCAGCAATCCAGGAAAACAATCAGTGAATCCTGTTTCCTTGACAATAGGAATGAGGGAGCAGGGACTTCACTGGAGCACTACTCTTATCCCTCTACTTACTGCTACAACCTCACAGACACATGTGGATAGAAACTGATAAATGCACTGAATGCAACTTCACTGAAAGGCTAGGCTTCACCTCTTGACCAAATCTAATGATTTTAAGGATGGTAAGCACATGCTCAAACGTGACACCTAGCACATCCGAGATGTTACCATTTAATTCACAATTTCACACAGGACAACATCTTATTAGTACCCTACCTAGATGATCCCAAAGAGACAGGAGTGCCTGGGGACACTCTTGGCACAGTTCCAGGGAACACTAATGTTATTTTCCTCTACCAATAATTTGCCAGTGAGACACTTCAGCTAGAGCTGTGCAGACATTTGCAAAGACATCTTCCAAGTGCATTAGTCAATGACATGCAACACATTGTTAATACAGAATTTACTGTGTAGCACTACCATTTGGAATCTACAAGTGCATCATCATCAGTCTGAGTCTATTCTGGTCTGTCCCACATCTCCCTAGCTATTTCCCAAAAACTTTGATACTTCAGTAATTAGTTTTATATATTCAAAACAAGCAGGCAACTACAGAAATATAATAAAAATTTTAATCCTCTAAGCACAAGCTGAGGTAAAGTAGCCAAACTACCCCTTTACATCCTACATTACAGCTACAAGTTACCACATGAAAGCAACACCATACCACTGCAGATCATCTCAGGGCTGCACACATCTGGTAAACCTACTGACCCAGTCTCTACAGAGAATCACTGAAAACATACCTATCACAATAGACATGGAAACACTACCTAAATAGTGCATAATTTACTTATCATAGATAGAATCATAGATATTAGGGGTTGGAAGGGACCTAGAAGATCATCAAGTCCAACCCCCCTGCCTGAGCAGGATATTAGCTGGAGTGTCAGTAAAAGTGCTCAGAAATGTCTGGATAGAAAGGCAAATATATACACACACCACCTCAACAGCCTTTGCCACTACCTTATGTTTGGTTACAAGTAATCATGGAAATGGTTATTAAAATAACAGAATCTTAAAGGTGCCAGGATCCAAGAAGTGACAGCTGCATAGTATGGATCACAAGAAAATGGATTGCATCAAGAAAGCTGGTGAGCACCTGATGCAGGCACAGTAACCTTCCAGTACCTGAAAGGGCTACAGGAAGGCTGGAAAGGGGCCGTTTCCAAGGGCCTCTAGTGAAAGGATGAGGGGGAATGGGTTTAAATGAGAGGAGATTTAGACTGGATCTCAGGGAGAAGTTCTTTCCCTTGAGGGTGGTGGATCAGTGGAATAGGCTCCCCAGGGAGGTAGTTGGGGCACCATCCCTGGAGATACTGCAGGTGAGGTTGGCCAAGGCTCTGAGCAGCCTGGTCTAGTTGAGGTTGTCCCTGCTCACTGCAGGGGGGCTGCACTAGATGGCCTCTGGAGGTCCCTTCCNCACAGGAATTACCATCAGAGTACCTCCCAGTGCAAGGCAACTTCTTCTGGTGACAAGGTGACCTCTTCTTGACACAGCTGTTGGGCACAAGATATAAACCCACAGTCCCACACTGAGTACTGAGAAGGTAGCTTTGGCCAGCCAGTAGAGGACCAGCAGCTGCAGATGGTGCTGCAGCTCAACAATTTGCTTCTCCTCACCCCAAAGCATCAGGAGAGCAGAGGTGCTCACCACCAGCTGGGCTGCAGTGTTGCAGTGTGGTGATCACTGTCTCTTCAGCTCACATCTCCAGAGCCAGGATGAGCCCCTTCACTGTACTCACTACTCGCAAAGGTGATTCAGAAATGAGCAGAAAAAAACTTGGGCTTCCTTTTGCACCAGCCTCCTGGAGACATCTGCATCCTGGAAGGGGATGGAAAGGGGAAGGCACACTGCCCTGCACACACTGCAGCTATGTAATGCCACCCTAGTTTCCTTGCTCCATCACCACCACCAGCAGCTAAAGGTTTCACGATACCATCCTGCAGGTCTCACACTCACAACAGGTCAAAAGCAGATTGTACTATGTATGACTAAACATTTAGTGAAATTCAACTGCCAAGGACCCTTTACCAATATCATGTTGCAACAGTCAAAACACTTGCCATGCTTGCAAGGTACATAGCTATTTCCTCAGGAGAGGTTAGCAGTCTCTCTCCTTTTCTGCAAACACCAGCCTGACATATAACCACCTAACAAATAGATGTGATCTGTAATGAATCTCCCTTGACTTCTTTGCTGTAGTTTGTGTTAAGATCAGTATTGTTATCATCCATCTACCTATCAAAAAAACCCCAATTTTTTATATGCAGTAAACATTCAACATTCATACAACAGTTAAAAAAAAACAAAAAAAAAAAAACAGAAAAATTAAACAGAGCTGCAGCTAACTTCTTCACAATGAAAAAAAGAATATTGTTCTAGTTACACACATTTTCCATTCAGGCTGCAAACAATCATCCCCAAATGGCCAAAGAACCTCTAAGAAAAGTTTCTGCAAACTGCTCTCATAAATAATGTACTGGCACCATTTCCTATTTGACATACAGGCTAAAAGAAGGGGGAGAAGAGAGGGAAAGAGGTTTTCAATGAAAAGCAGTATGCATTTCCTTTGCCAGATTCTTGCCACTCTTAAAATCTTCAGCATCTTGTATAGAAAAATCTTGCCTTTGATGTCAATCCAATACTTCTTTGCTTGCTCCTGCAAGCACTGCAGTATGCAATACATTTTCTAGCTGGCAAAGAAATGAATGTACTGTCTAGAGAGTGCCGTGAAATTCACCCTGCTCAGAAGGTCACTGTGACACATGAATTCCTGAAGAAAAAGCTAAATGTGTCGGCCTCATGCTGTTATATGACAGTGAGTTGACGTTCATCACATACAACTATCAAATGCATCAGTACTTTTTCCATCAGTTTCAAAAAACCCCTTCGGGAGATTTTTACATGGTATTCACAGTCAGAAGCAAAAGAAGAAAGGTATTATTAGGCTCATATACTTGGCATTTTTGCATTTTTTTAAGTAGAAGGTTGAAAGCACCTCCAAATTTTATCTAGATTATGCCATATGGAAGCCAAAAGAAATACTCCGTTCCAATGTCTCTTAAGTTAAAGTAATTTAAAATAATCATCCAGTTGGCACAAAACTGTAATGCAGTTCTCACCAATACAGTAACTGTGCTCCTAAAACACTTTTTCTCCTAAAAGAGGTGCAGCTTTCCACTTTTGCAACTGGAAGCATTTCTTGTGCTCTATTTATTTCTGTAATTCTGGATTCCCATGGGTGAGAAACGGTGATGCGACCTCTTTCCCCATCAGCAATGACAGCCAGGTGCCACCACCAGTCACCTTCAAGGTGTTGGGAAAGCTAACAACTCTCCCCATGCCCAAGCCCAGGACACCATTGTTCAGGCCAAGAGGATGGAGATGGCCCCCAGACCTCAAAGGTGCTGCTGGAAGGGGCACAAATGCCTTGCCCAGACTCCTTGAACCACAGCAGCTACATGAGTCCGTGACTGTTTTTGTCTGCAGAGGCTGAGGAAGGTGGTTTGCTTTCTTTTAAGAAAAAAAAAAAATGCTTCTTTACCCTGGGGTAAACTTGCCAGCACTCACACGTTTATGTGCACTAACATAATTGCCCACATTATGTGGTCAAGAAGATGCCAGATCCAGTAAGAAGTAGACGCAGAACTGAGAAAAAAAAAAAAGAAAAAAGTGTTTAGAAAACTGCTCCAGGCTGTGCCTGTCAGGAAATTCTGGAGACTTTGCACTAATCCGAGCAAGGCTATTGTTCCTCTGTACAGAAATGCAATGCCATAACCACCTCAAATGTTCTTTTTCGAGACCTTGTCAGGGAAATGTAGTGATCACTGAGTTGCCATGTGGGATAAGGACTTCTGTATACTACCCAAACTGGCTTTTAATGCTACTTTATATAATTTAATAGATTTTTTTTCTTTAACGGTGCTAAATGCTGCACATACACAAACTACATTTTCAAGAATAACACACAGAAGTCATTAAAAAAAAAAAGATTGATCCTAAAGTACAATCTTCATCCAAACAGTGACCAAGACTCTGCAAACCATGTGTGCTGTTAATCAGCTTGGGTGTGGGGCAAGAGCATCAGGCAATCAAGAAACAGCAATGGATGAGAAAAGAGATCTGGATACAGCAAGGCAGATGCTTCTCAGAAGTCTCTTGTGGCTTCATTAAAAATCAAAACAAGGCACCAGATCCTCTTCAGAAGTGCAGTTACTTGCTTCATTATGGCAATGAAGGTGCGAGAATGCAGAGGCAATACTTCTACTTGTTTTAAAGCAGCTAAGCTTGAAATATAAAGAAAACCAACATTCAAGTCCCCTGCAATGTCAACAGAACAGCAGTTCCTATTCCCTTGATAGAATTTTCCTCTGCCTTGGGACTAATTTTGTTTTTCTGTCCATGCAACACATCAGCTTTGCACTTGATCCAAAGCCATTCAATGACAATACAGGTTTTACCATCATCATCTATGGTTTATGGAAGAGGCCTTAACTTAATCTTATGAGTTAGCCATGAAGGAAACGCGGGGAAAATGTTCAATGTGCAAGTTCAGCCCTAACTCTGCACCACTGAGGAATGTCACATTTCTATAATATCGCCTTGTGACACGTAGAAAAGCAAAGCCAAAACTGCACGCAGGATGCTACATATTCCCTACAAGTTCAGGCCATTACCACCTCAATGATGAGATCTTTATGGAGAGAAGTAGGCAGTGTGGTCCCTTCAAATTATCATCAAAACCTCAGATTTCAAATGGGGACCTTACTTGATGGGAAAGCAACCTTGAAGAAAAGGAATTAAAAATTTAAACAAACCAACAAACAAGCACCAAAGAAAGCGACCAAACAAAAAAAAACCAAAACCCCAAACCTAATAAACAAAACAAGTATTTTTTTTCAGTTATCAGTACTGCCATTTGATAACTCCCATGTTTTATTTTTTTATAACCAGACTGTTTACTTTTAAAGTTTCTTTCCTTTTCATAATATTGAACTGTTAAAAAAAACCCCAAATAACAGAACACATTGTGAAGGAAGAAGCAGTGAAAAATACGCTACATATAAAAAAACTAATCTACAAACTAAAGACATTGAAGGGCTCAGATATTATTTGCTCTGTCCTCATTCATATGCTTCTTTCCCCTAGCATTACTTGTACCAGTTGCAGTTCAAATAATCCATTTAGATGGACTTAAACTGAATGTAAGTGTCCCTTAAATTACATGCACTTCTCTTTCTGAAAGGGAGGAAATGCCACAAATGTACCAAATTCCAATTTTGGGTGGGAGATTATAACGAAAGGGACAACAGCCTCGCAGTACAAACTATTCTCACTCTTAAATTCTTCTAGGTGTCTCTGGATCATCACCAAGACCACAAGTAAAGGCTGTGAGAGCTCCACATTCAGGCTTGATGGTAACAGAGCCAACCTCTGCTTTCCCCTATGCCCATACAGTAAAGCAGCCACATACACAACCTATGACATGGCAAACGTGCTCAGAAAGTGCTGGCAGGTCACCACCTAGAGGTGCTCAAAGGCATCTCTTCAGACATCTGGACGAGAGAGCTTACCTCGGAGACCTAGTGCACTAAACTGTTGGGTAGTCAAAGGTGATATGATCCTGCCTGGCAGGGGGGTTGAACTCGAAGATCTCCAAGGTCCCTTTCAACCCCTAATACTCTGTGATTCTGTGATACTGAAAATACCTATTTGTCTTTTGGTATAAGCCTCTAAATATTGGACAAAGCAAGCTCAATCTGGAGAGTTAGAAACAATGATTCTTTACAGTGTTATTAATGGCTCATCATACTAGTGTAAAAGCCAAACTTATGTAAATCCTACCTAAATTTCAGCTCCGGAGCAAAGCACTTTCTTCAACAACCCCACCTGGATTCCTCACATGATTTCATTGTGTGAGACCAAGTGAAAGACACATTTTTATTTTCTCTCATTTCTTAGCAGAGAAGGATTTAAATTTTAGTTCCAATCTTCCAGAGTTACTGATGAAAACCATGCAGCCTTAAGTATCTTTGCACATGTGATGTCTGTTACTCACACATTAAGTTAAAAAAAAAAAAAAAAAAAAAAAAAAAAAAAAAAAGGGAAAAAAAAAAAAAAATAAAAATAAGGNGCTGGATACACAGTATAAAGTTACTTTCATTTTGCATTTCCCCTGTATTTTGTCTCAAAAGCTGTTTAACCTTTCCACCCTCGGTATTTGTTTTGCAGAGGGGAGGAAAAGAAAGCAGTCAGTACTTTCCTCTCTTCAACCAGCATCATTACTGATAACTTTTCAGAACAAGGTTTATAGCAGCCCAGGATCTAACTAGTGCAGCATGTAATAGGGAGAGATAAGAACAACCCTGAACCATCCTGAACATGAAACTTGTTTCCCAGTATTCCTAAATAGCATTTCCATAGCTAATAGCAGCTGAAAATAACCAGAACAACCACTGTTCTTGTACAACTGTACAGGGTGACAGAGTGTCTGATCTTTTCTGAAGAAAGACAGCACTTGATTTTGCTTAGTTGGTATTTAAGACAAACAGAACTAAAACGCAGGCCTTTCAGTTTATCAGTTGAGGAGAAACACAGGGCACACCTACAGCCAGCATTAATTAGTGAGCTGCAACACAGAACTTCCCTTACGCCTGTGCACACAGGCTACTGCGGCAGTCTGCTGAGGAAAATTGGCAAAACACACTGCTTTAGTACTCCAGGATACCCCATCCTCACACAAAAGTAACAGGCTGCATGGCATGCAGTCCTAGCTGCCAAACCAAAATACGACTCTTGGACTCTTGACTCACTTTAGATCAAATGGTACAACGCACCCAACCTGACTGAGCGTGCAGAGAGACCTTCTTGGAAAGACAAGAGCCATAGCCCAGCACTTGGGGACCCACAGGTTGCCTACAAAGATCCCACAAGCTATTTTTTTTGCCACGGATCTTCAAGAAAAAAATACAGCAAAGAAGGAAAACAAAACAAACCAACAACAAAAAAACCACACACACACACAAAAAAAAATCCAAGCCACAAAACCAACAAACAAAAAACACAACAAAAACATACCAAAAAAAAACCCCAAACCAACAAATAGAATAAATGGGAGAGTTGAGCAGCTTCTAATTTATTCATAGACAACTGAAAACAGAGTGAGCTTCATTCACAGAGGAAACTCACATAAAAAAAAATAAAAATAAAAATTAGACATTCCAACATTTTTCTGATAAAGGGCTATAGAGAAAACTTTTCACACATTTCCAAAGGAAGAAGGATTTGTTTTGGGTTGTTTTTTGGTGTTTTTTTTGGTGGGGTTCCCATTGTTGAACTGTTTAAAAAGAACACGCAGGAAGGAGCAGAAGGAAGAAATTTGGTCCCTCTGGTTTCACCTCTCTGCTCTCACTTCAGTTCGCTAACGGCTTTTGTCCTAAAGTTTTCCTCCAGCTCCCCACCCCTCCCAGTCTTTCTCCAATACTTCACACCCTTGCGCTATTAACCATCCATCCTCTCCCTGTCCTTTACCTTTGGAAACACCTTTGGATACACGGACACAGCTCCCATTTGACTTCAGCAGGCTCTTCATCCGAAGGACTGAGAAAGTCAGGAGAGAGAGGTGGCAACCATTTTTTTAGCTAAGACTTTTTTTTTTTCCACAGCCATAATTTGGTATAAGTAAATCCAAAGAAACTTCACGGAATAGGAAAAAAAAAGGAAAAAAAAAAAAAAAAAAAAAAAAAAAAAAGAAAAAAAAAAAGGAAAAAAAAAACCCAAAACCAACAACCGGGACGGGCCCTAAGTAAGCAAACAGTGGCAGTACTGTTAGTGTCCCTTATTCAAACAAGTGTCCATTACTTATTCCAGGCGAACCTCAGATGTGTTAGTCCAGCAGAAACAGCAGCCTGACCCGACGCCAAGAGTCCATGAAAGCCCGTCCTTAGTGAGCCCTTTGCCGGACCCAGCCGGGGGGCGAAGTCGCACCTCCCCCTCACGATGCTGCGCGCCCGCCAAAGTTACCAGGAGTTTCAGAAACACCCAGAAGAGGAGGGAGGGGGGAAAAAGGCGCAGTGGACGGCAAGTCCCCCGGGGAAAAGGGAGCGGGCACCTTCCCCGATGGGGGGGGGACGGGAACGGGGACGGCGGGACCCCCAGCTCCGCCCCGCCCCGCCCCGCGAGCCCTCCACGGGGCGCTTACCTGCGGGGGCTGCGCGGGCGCGGCTGGAAGGAGCACGGCGCCGCCGCCGGCGCGCAGAGGGAGGGATGGGGAGGAGATGGGAGGAGAGGAGAGGAGGGGAGGAGAGAGGAGGAGAAGGGAGGGCAGAGGAGGACTGGGGAGGGGAGGGGAGGGGAGGAGAGGAGAGAAGGAGAAGAGAGAAGAGGAGGAGAGGAGGAAAGAGGAGGAGAGGAGGAAAGAGGGGGAGAGGAGGAAAGAGGAGGAAAGAGGAGGGAGAGGAGGGAGAGAAGAGGGGGGAGAGAAGAGGAGGGAGAGAAGAGGGGGGAGAGAAGAGGAGGGAGAGAAGAGGGGGGAGAGAAGAGGAGGGAGAGAAGAGGGGGGAGAGAAGAGGAGGGAGAGAAGAGGAGGGAGAGAGAGAGGGAAGCAGAGAGGGAGGGAGAGAGGGAAGGAGGGACGCGCTCCCTCCGTCCCCGCTCCACCCCCGCTCCGCCCCCCCTCCACTGGGCGGGGTCCCAGGTGCGCCCCGCACCGCCCTGTCCCGCCCCTCCGGACCCCACTGCGGCCCCTCTGGCGGGCGGGGAGGCGCGTAGGGAGTTCCGGCATCCCTACTGTGCTTTCGCTTGACGGGCTTGAGCTGTCTGCCGCTCACGGCAGCGCTTGTCCCGTCGAGAAACCTGCTCTAAATAAGGCCGGTGGGGGGTTTCGGAGCAAGGGCTCCGTAGCGGTGGCATGGAAATGTTTCTGGAGCAACCAGTCCTTCTGGAAAAGTGTTTTGTCTTTCCTGCTGAAAGGACTGTTTTGGGAGTCCCACTTTCAGGAAGAATCATTTTGTTGGTCCACCAAGCCATTAAAAAATTGGAAAGTTGCAGGGCTGCAGAACGGGTAGTCTTCCAGACTTAGGAGAGTTATTTTATGATACAAAAACAGGTTCAAATGACTTCTTCACCACCCTCTCATCAGCTATTACTGTGAAATAGCCTGATTTAGTTGGATTGCAGTAGCATCTAGAGGCCACTTCTGCATGTGCATGCATCGAGGGAAAAGACAACATGCTGCACAGCACTTTGTTCTCCGTGGCTGAAATGGCCACGCACTTCTAACCCCTGTAGAGATAGTTCATCGAGGCTACTTTCAACTATGCAAGCCACCAATGCCTCCAGCAGTACAAATCCCATATGGAAAGATCAAGCCCATTTAAAGTACGTGTTGTGTTTCCTAAGGAGACAGAAAACAGCGATTGTTCTCTTCCAGTCAGATCTTTGCTTGTATACCATCAACAAAGTGATCACGGAATCACAGGATGTTAGGGGTTGGAAGGGACCTAGAAGATCATCTAGTCCAACCCCCCTGCCACAGCAGGATCACCTAGACTAAGTCACCCAGGAACACATCCAGGTAGGTCTGGAATGTCTCCAGAGAAAGACACTCCACAACCTCCTGGGCAACCCCTTCCAGGCTCTGGCACCCTCACTGGGAAAAAGTTCTTCCCTGTGTTTCCCCTACCCTCTTGTGCTCCAACTGACTCCCATTGCTTCTTGTCCTGTCACTGGATGACATTGAGCAGAGTCTGGCTCCATCCTCCCTGCACTCACCTTTAACATCTTGATAGACATTGATGAGGTCCCCCCTCAGTCTCCTCTCCTCCACGCTAAAGAGCTCAGCTCTCTCAGCCTCTCCTCATGACAGTGGCTTCCATAGCTACTGACAAAATTTATCACAGGTATTGTTATTAGAAAGGTTTTCAGTATGAGTGTTAGCAGATCTTTGCTGTCATGGCTTGTTAAGAGTTCTTTCCCTTTAGGAATTATTTAAATGATTTTTTGGTGTATCATTCATTCAACATAAATGAATTTGTATGAATGAACATTTGTATCATTCATTCAACATGCTGAGAGTCTTGTTAAATGTTCAGCTGGTCATTAACTTTGGAAAATGATTCATTTCATCTACCTGCGTTAAAAGCAAGCTGCTAAGTGTTTGCAGGGACTGTCTGAGAAGCATGTTCTGTTACGAGTTCTAATACCTTGTAGGATCCATACACTGTGACAGGCCGTTTCCCATCTGCACACAGGCTGCACCCAGGTTGGACAACTGCAGGCTTGAAACACTGTGCTCAAACAACGTGTGTCCTCCCCTGGTAGAAATGGAATGGCTTGCATGACCCCCTATCTGAAAAGCAGGTACTGAGAATGCAGAGATTGCCCTAGTGCTATGGTGACATGGTTTTCTTACATAGCTTAATTATAAACTAGATTTTACTCTGCTTTTTTTCAGACAGGAACTGTCTGAAAATGCAGATGTCTACAATTCCTGTCCTGTGATCAGCCAGTTGCCCAGCTACCATTGTAACAACAAACATTAATTTAAAAATAATGAGAACTACAAGCAAAGGATGAGCTTACAGGACTCATATCTCTGTGGTGAGATCTACCACACCAATCATTGCAGGAGTGTCTTTTAGTGGCACAGTGAAACTATGAAGGTGCTTGGTGTGAAGAGTTACTGCATTACAAGAGGCAATGGGAGTCAGTTGGAGCACAAGAGGTTTAGGGGAAACACAAGGAAAAACTTTTTCCCAGTGAGGATGCCAGAGCCTGGAACAGGCTGCCCAGGGAGGTTGTGGAATCTCCTCTCTGGAGACACTCAAGATGCACCTGGATGTGTTCCTGGGTGACTTGATCTAAGTGACCCTGCTGTGTCAGGGGGGTTGGACTAGATGATCTTCTAGGTCCCTTCCAATCCCTAACATTCTGTGATTCTGTGATCTTCAAATTGTGAATTACCACTGCCTAGCCTCCATTGAAACATCTCAGCTAGTATGGTTGCTCAGGTTTGCTGATAGAACCTTCTCAGTAGTGACTCTAGCTGGTGATACATGAAGGAAAAGAGCAGTGCTGTACTCATGGGGAAAGGCTGATCTGCGCATGAGATGAAGTTATATGAAGGCAAAATAGTGACAGACATTAAACCCCCCAGTATTTCTGTGTCTCCTCCTTCTGTGAACTGATGTGGTTAAAGCATCACTTTCTTTTTTTTTTTAGTTGCTTTGATTTCTCTTAGTGACTTCAGACATGCTTGCTCAGCCGTGAAACAGTGACTTGTCATTTATTCAAGGCTAGTATAATTAATGCTCAGTCCTTCACTCCTACTCTAGCTAGAAAATATAGGGAATCTTCAGTAATTCTATAAACAGGCAAGTATTGAAGGTCCAGGGGAGATCATGTGGCCTGACAAAGTTTAATGAATGTAACTTCTATGAGACTTGGCTGTGACTCTCCATGATCTGAAATGTGTTTATCTAATCACACACAGATGTACCGAATCACATTAGATAGGGCAGTAGTTTTCACATCCTTCAGTCTGGAAAAAAAAGTCTGTTTCCAGAACAAACCACGTTAAGTTCAATGTGCTTGATTCTGTGGACTGATTCAAATCTTAAGTATGTTTAACTTGTACACATATTAATATATTTATGTTTAATTCCCAGTATTCATACAGTTTCAACAGAATGTCTGCAAGATGAGTCATGCAGATGTAGAAAAGTTAAACGTTTAATTCCTCTTCAATCTGGTCCTGGAAAGTACCTCTAGTGTTTTTTATTAAAAAAAACCCCAAAACTAAACAAAACACCAGGGAATTTATAATTAAGAAGTTTCTTCACTTTTCCACTTCTCTATGCAGCATGCAGTGGTGTTCTTTTTAATAAAGGATAATATCATTTAGGATTGGAAATGTTCTGAATCCTTCAGTGCAGTGGATGCTTTGAAGGAGGTGTCAGATGCGACCACAATTAATAGTATCTTACACACGTTAATCTACAAAGAACAGCTGCAGTAATGCATGAGGAATAAAGTGCTCTCTGGAGCTCAGCTTGTTATATATGTTTGTTATATATGGACTATCAGAAGCCTATTGCTCATGTGCAGGGGGTCTATTTAGAGCAGGATACAGAAGAATCTGAGCAAACAACACCACTATCTAGAGTCGGAAAACACACTCTTCTCCAGAGCAATTCCAGACACATCAGAAGTCCCACAGAAAGCAAGCAGCCCTATCCATAGAGCCGTGACATCTTTGTTCCACTGGAGTGTTTTTGCCCTCATGCAGTCTCCTCTGGCCTCCTGCTGTGTCTTTACAGCAGCAGCACATGACGTCCTACAAACGATGAACTCCTCTGAAACCTGGAAAGCTCTCAAGGCAGAAAGCAGTTTTTTTCCATGCGTGTCTCACTCCCTGGCACGGCCTCATGATGGTCAAACCTGACTTAGTCCTTCTTCAGTGCAGTTGGTTGCTGAAAAGCTAACATGACTATGCTGCTCCCACAAGCCACGCTTTGGCTTTTCATGGCTTTCTGTCCATACCTAGCCCCTAACATCAGGATTGCAAAGCCATGACTAAAGGAAAACTAGGTGACTATGCTGAGCTTCCATATTTTGAGGGTCAGGGATATACCCACAAAAGCAGAGAAGATGGCTGTTCCCTACCTATATTCTCTGTGGCAAAATCTGTTTCAGAGAATCGTGGAATGTTTAGGGCTGGAAGGGACCTCCAAAGGGCATCTAGTGCAGCCCCCCTGCAGGGAGCAGGGACACCCTCAACTAGACCAGGCTGCTCAGAGCCTGGCCAACCTCACCTGCAAGATCTCCAGGGATGGGGCCTCAACCACCTCCCTGGGGAGCCTCTTCCACTGCTCCACCACCCTCAGGGTCAAGAACTTCTTCCTGATATCCAGTCTAAATCTCTTCTCTTATTTAAACCCATTACCCCTGGTCCTTTCACTCCAGGCCCTTGGAAGCAGACCCTCTCCAGCCTTTGTGTAGGCCCCCTTCAGGTACTGGAAGGTGTCTCTAAGATCTCCCCAGACCCTTCTCTTCTCCAGGATGAACAACCCCAGCTCCCTCAGCCTGTCCTCATAGCAGAGGTGTTTCAGCCTCTGATCATCTTTGTGGCCTCCTCTGGCCCTGCTCCATCAGCTCCATGTCTTTCCTGTGCTGAGGGCTCCAGAACTGGATGCAGTGCTCCAGGGGAGGTCTGAGCAGAGCAGAGCAGAGGGGCAGAATCACCTCAATCTGCTGGCCACACTTCTCTTGATGCAGCCAGGAGGCCATTGGCCTTCTTGGCTGCCAGTGCCCACTGCTGGCTCATGTCCAGCTTCTCATCCAGGTCAGGCTGTTTAGAGCAGGTTACCGTAAAATTGAAAGGAGCATCTGTCCAAGTGACCATCACATCATCTCCTTGTGAAAGACCTCCTGGTTTTGTCCTGGTGCTTACATCCATGTTGCTCTAACTGAAACAGTTGCAGCAGAGTCTGTGAGTTGGCTCAGGCAAGTTATTGTCAGAGGTGAAAAGGAGCTCAATGGCAAATCCAGTCATAACTCATGTGGGACCAAAGTCTCAGTGTTACTGTTAATAATTGCAGGACCCACACAGCATCAGGCACTGGAGCATACAGGAGTTGATGGCCGTGTGAAGTGTACAGTGCTTGTGTCCGAGCGGACACAGTAGCAGGAGGCTGCCTTTTAGGAGGGGACACCATGAAGTTGGCTGCCACAGCTTCACCGCTGCAGGGCAGGCAAGGCAGCGAGTGGGAACTAGGAGTTTTGGGGTAAGGACGGAGATTGGAAGGGCTGCAGGTTCCATGTGGGAAAGTGGCAAGGAGAGGCTTGGGATGTATGTCTCTTGTGGGAGGGCAGCAGTGCTGAACAGCTTGATGTGGCATCTCTTCTTCAGCTCTAGGGTGCACCTGGGCTGGAGACTGGGGCTGTGTCACTGCTGCTGTTTTGGGGAAGCTCTGCCTTTATGCAAGATGCCCGAAAGCCAAAGTAGTCACTGGAACACTGCTACTTGGTCAGTATTTTCTTTTCCATGTTCTCTAATAAACAGCAGTTTTTTGTAGGGCATTTGTTTGTAGGAAGACAGGGTGGTGAGTATTATTCTGATTTGTCTCTTCATCAAGCACATGGCCCCAGCCTGCCATGAAAGGACTGAAATCCCCCTTCTGATGAGGATACAAGGAGTTGAGGGAGAGCTTTACCTACAGCAAATGCAGCAGCATCTGGTGGGTGTCCTGACTTAACACAACTCTCCAGCACTCATCCCTCTGTGTCCAGTCTTTTTAAGTGTCAGGTATTTGAAGAGTTGCTGGAACTATAACTAAAAAAAAAAAAAAATTAAAAAAAAAAAAAAA
>VYZU01069988.1:36972-56291 GCA_013401355.1 Ceyx cyanopectus
GGTGCCAGAGCCTGGAAGGGGCTGCCCAGGGAGGTTGTGGAGTCTCCTTCTCTGGAGACATTTCAGACCCACCTGGATCTGTTCCTGGGTGACTTAGTCTAGGTGACCCTGCTCAGGCAAGGATGTTGGACTAGATGATCTTCTAGGTAGGTCCCTTCCAACCCCTGACATTCTGTGATTCTGTCAGGAAAGACCTAGTGTAAGTTAAGAGGCTTTACATGAAGTGGTCCACACTACTGTCTGCATGCCTATGCAGCTCAGCCTTTGACTCCCATTCGCACTTGAAAGGAGTGTGACACAACTAAATCCTTCATCTGCAAAACAGGAATACACCCTCATATTTTAGCACACTGACGGGAAGCCTGGAGCAGTGCATTCCTTGTGACTCGGAGTGGGTGGTTTCCAGACGTTCTTTTGGTCAGTCAATCAAGCAGGGATTGTGCTCAATGCTGTTCCTCAAATTGCAACCATCCTCGTGTTGCTCATTCAGCAAAAATATACCCACGCTCCATGGGAAGAATAAAAGGCAGCAAGACTTCCCCATTCTGAGTTCCTACTGAGTAAGGAGCCTGGGCTTTGTTACACGGAAGATTTATTTGCTTTGTAACGGTAGAAGTACCAGAAGACTCTGAGTACAAGATAGAGGAGATTTTATCTTGGAATAAGGATGCTCCCTGTATGAAACAGGAAGAGCTCCTTTCAGCATCCCTGGTACAATGAGAATATGTCTCTCTGTCTCCCATTCTAGTTTCCACTCTGCCTCTAGAAGGTATCAAAACCAATAAACCTATTTCTTTTCTATATGCATGTTCATTTTGTCTGGATTATCTTTANACTTGGTGCTCGGTGAAAGCAATGCCCAGGATTGTAGACTCTTTGGGGCAGATACTGGGTTTTAGCAGCTTCTAGAAGAGTGAAACACCAGTCTTGAGTGGAATCCATGAGTGTTATTTTAAAAACCCCCCAAAACTGCAGTACCACTAATATATCTTGGGCTGTTGGAAGCATGCAACTTCTGTGTTTGAGTGTCAAATAACGTTAAAAGCACATTAGCATTGAGATTCATTACTACTAACCACATGCCTTGATACCCAATCTTAATGTTGCAGACCTTGTCTTGGTTTCACTTAAGCTCTGTGTAAACTTACATTTCACTGCTATAATGTTACATAGATGAATTAGATCTCCTTAACGACATCATAGACTTGCCTCTCTTTGCTAACTGGCAGTCGAAATGTCATGTCTGACTTTCAGCAGTGTGTATGGCACACAGGTACAGAACAAGGGGATGAAATAGGGGCCTCTATGACAAAAGAAGGACAATCTCCAACAACAAAATGAAGCCTGAGCTGGGATTTTAAAGCAGACGTGTCACAGCTTGAAGCCACTCTGTAAAGGCTCCACCCACTGCTGTGCAATGGCAGACTTGATGGCTCGTGGGTGGCAGAGCTGTAAAAAGCCAGGAAAACATCAAATAAGCACAGCTGTTACCCATAAATTCCCCCTTCCACCCTGCAGCAAATCTGAAAACAGCCTAACTTTAACCATCCCACCTCCTCTTGTCCACAAAATGCACGAGATACTGATAGTTCAAGACTGAGGACTGGGAACACCAGAGATGCAAACGCAATCATCAAACCCTCTTCTAACCCCACCATTGTTATTTTGTCTGCCACTATTGAGAAAAATCTGCACTAAGTAGATGCATTTTATTGAATTACAGAGAATAAAAAGATTGAGCAAACACCAGAAGTCTTGGAATGCTATATAATATTCTGAGATTATATAGCAGAATTTAATAAAAAGACAGGAAGAAAATTTAATTTTGCAAAAACACTTATCTACCTTAAAAAACCTCCAACAACAAAACCAACCAAGCCTTTTGTCTGCAGTATAGTTGCATGAGTTACATTGTTTCCTCTTGCAAGCAATGTTATTTAGAAAACAGAAAAAATTTCCGTTTCACCTAAGGACTGTGGCTCTCTCCATCTTACAGTCATCTATATCCTACATGAATAAGGGGGCAGCAAAGATGAGGGTTTTTTTTACTTAAAAAAGGTTTCCCTGTACCTGAAAACCTCCCCTAAATGAATATTTTAAAAGCAAGAATATTTCTCTTTCTTTTTTGTTAAGACTAGAGTCATTATTACTGTCATAAACTGGGAAAAGAACCCCTGATCTCTCCTGCCATCAAAAAAAGACGTGTTTTGACTTCAGATTTAACATTAAGATTTGATCAATGCATGATTAGTGTATCTAATCATTGCAGTGAAAAAAGGCAGGCCGTCACTCAAAGGTTTTGGTGACTGTGTGAAGTAGAAATTCACACAATGACACACATTCCACCTCCTCACTGGGGTTCCTTCCATTCAAAGTACATAGAGTCACTGACCTCCTTGGTCTCTTCGTCTGTGTCTACTTAAAAATGCCAGCCAATTTAGGTTATGTGAAAGACTTCTAAGCCAAACCTGACAAACATCTCCGTCATACTGAATATCATGTGAAATAAGTTCTTCAGTGTGGTTTAAAGAAAAGACCACCATAACCAAGAAGGCCAATGGCATCCTGGGATGCATTAGGAGAAGTGTGGCCAGCAGGTCAAGGGAGGTTCTCCTCCCCCTCTACTCTGCACTGGTGAGACCCCACCTCAAGTACTGTGTCCGGTTTTGGGCACCCCAGTTCAAGAAGGACAGAGATTTGCTGGAGAGAGTCCAGTGTAGGGCACCAAGATGCTGAAAGGAGTGGAGCATCTCCCTGCTGAGGAGAAGCTGAGAGAGCTGGGACTCTTGAGCCTGGAGGAGACTGAGGGGGGACCTCATCANGGCAGGGGGGTTGGACTGGATGACCTTTGGAGGTCCCTTCCAACCCCTAACATTCTTTGATTCTGTTATTCTGTGATTCTGTGTATTTGAGAGGTTTGCACAGGACACAAGAAACTAAAGCTGACCTTGACAGAATGGAGCATCATCAGCATAGATGAAAAAGCTATTATGCCTTTACAACAAATAAATGCATGAATAAAAAAAAAGCCATATCATTATTAAAGGCTTTGTGTCTAGGTTGAAAAAAACCCAGCAAGTACTTGCACATCTCTGCTCTTTAATCTTAAACTGTGTAGCACTTGGCCTTGCAGTGAAGAGAGCAGTAAGTTGCATGAAAGCTCTTGTGACTCATGGTTACGCCAGTGCTTGTCTCTTGCTCACCTGCTTGCTTGCCTTTCACTGCATCCTAGTGTTCACTGGTGGATTTGGAAATTATTTCTACTGCAACATGACCTCCCATTCTCTCTTTTGCCTCCCAGACACCACCCCTGGGGATTAGGACTCACTGTGTCTCATAGGTATCTGTTAGAAGAGATATTCATAGTGTCTTATAGTTCACAATCTAAGTAAACAAGACCTTCAGATGGCAGGAGGGAGGTTTATATTCCCCATTTAAAAAAAAAAAAATAATAGAAAAAGATAAAAAAAAAAGAAAAATAGAGAGAGGGATTTAGTATTTGCTCAAAGTTCTGTGTGTATTTGCTTGCTGTCAGAGTTAAGTACTGAAAACAGGACTCTGAAGCTCCCAGGTGCCAGAACAATGAAACAAGTCTTGTTCAAAATTTGCTCAGCTTTGATTAAAGGAAATAAAAATATACCTCAAAAAAACCCACCCAACCAACAACTAACCAACAAACCAAAACCAAAGCAAACCAAACCCCAAAGTTTTTAAATTTGATATATATATATAATAACATGCCTGAAGTAAAATCCCTCTTCTGAAACCCAGATTCCATGTACAGACAAATGCAAAGATGCATTCAGAGTTTAAGTGGTTGATGTTTAGTTTATTCCCTGGGAGCTGTGTCTGTTTACATGTGACAGAACTAGTGGTATTATGTCTTTGACAACATACTCCATTGATTTATTTGCACATATACGTCTCCTCTCCTCATCCCCTCTCCTTCGTTTGCACAGATTGCCCAGCACTTTGAGAAAAAAAGCTTTGGGAATAAATATACAACAGTGGGACCAATCTCTTTGCCCTTCCTCATTCTGAGCTTCCTCTTTTGGTTTCAAGAGCAGATTCAGCCAAACTACTACTCAGCACAAATAACGTTGGTAGGAGGAGCCACTAAACAGAAACAGAACTCCTGTCCTTCAGCAAGAAGGCAGCGTAATTTCTGTGACAAAGGATATCATGTTGCGTTGTTGTTCTTACAGCCACAAGAAGAGGAACATTCAGTTCTCGCAAACAATTACTTTGTTTTAAGCAATTCTGCATACTGGAGTAAGCTGCAATAGCACTGCAACTAACATCTCTGGTGCTTCAGAACATGCTCTAAGAGTAGGAATGTTTTGTGTTTTTTTTCTTGTTGTTGGTTTTTTGTTTGTTTGATTGTTTGTTTTGGTTTTGGTTTGGTTTGGGGTTTTTTGTATGGTTGGACTCTGATCTAGGAGGTGCTTTCCAATCATATTTATTCTATGATTCTGTAACTAGGCTCCTGCAATGAAAAATTGGGTCATATCCTCTTGTGTCTTTTGGTCTTTAAAAAATACAGCTGGAGTAGGTCTTGGAGTAGCACCCCAGCCAGCTGTGACTGTGTGAGGGTTGCACTCACACGGGTCAGTCTGAGATTAACCTCTACAAACATCTCCAGGGGACACAGCCATGGAAAATGCTAGATCAGATGCTACAAGGATCTACATTCAGATTATTCTGCATTACACTTTCTTGTTCCTAGGATATAGAGGACACTGATTTAACCTACTTGACACAGTGACAAAGCAGGAGCAAGGATACCTATGACATGCTAACCATCTCCTCAGACTGAATGTATGGACACACCTTTATGACCCCAATTTTTTCTTCTGACACAGGATCTAAATCTTTAGATACTGGGGGAAAACACCATGGAAAATGCAGAGAACGTGCAGTAACATTACTGCAGAGCAGTTACTGGAAAAGACAGACAGCACTGCAAATAGATCCTATTTTGCTGCAGAATATATGTGAGAGGAAGGAGAAAATGAAGACCAGAAGAATAATTGACATTATACAGAGCCAGCACAATTCAAGCTGCTTGTGGATCTGGATAGCAACTCAGAAAACAAGAACTGGGGAAGCTGAAAGACGTGAAAAATATCCTAGGAAAGAAAAGAACCACAATGAAAATTCCTGCAGAACTCTGTGAAAAATAGGGTGTGGAAGTTCAGAACCAAGCAGATGGACCATAGACAAACAGTACCAAAAAAGTAAGTTAAGACTAATGGTTGAAGCAGAAGCTGCAGTAGAGAAATTCAGAGCCTTCTGTCAAGTGACAATCTGCAAAAGAAGAAAAGAGCCCACTGAAAGCAAATATCCTCAGATTTCGGTAGAACAACATAGAAAAGATTTTTTAAAAAAGTAAAAGGCACAGGACTTCCAAACATAGTTCAGTCCACCTTAATACAACATCCAATGAAATATGGGTATTTAGACAAGATATCATTAATATCACTCCAATAGAAATGTCAGAAATAAAAGCTGCAGTTGAAAAGATGAAATACAATAAAGCAGACATAAAAAAGAAGTCCTAGTGGTAATTCTAAGGATATGTGACATCCACCACTTAAAAGAAACTGTGTTGGCTCTTTAGCCTGGAGAAGAGGAGACTGAGGGGGGGACCTCATCAATGTCTATCAATATGTTAAAGGGGAGTGTAGGGAGGATGAAGACAGACTCTGCTCAGTGTCATCCAGTGACAGAACAAGAGGCAATGGGAGTCAGTTGGAGGACAAGAGGTTTAGGGTAAACACAAGGAAGAACTTTTTCCCACTGGGTGTGCCAGAGCCTGGAAGGGGCTGCCTAGGGAGGTTGTGGAGTCTCCTCTCTGGAGACATTCCAGACCTACCTGGATGTGTTCCTGGGTGACTTGATCTAGGTGACCCTGCTGTGGCAGGGGTGTTGGACTAGATGATCTTCTAGGTCCCTTCCAACCCCTGACATTCTGTGATCTCAGCAGCAATGCCTGAGAAACAGCATACTGGAAACCCAAAATTGTTGTCAAAATGCCCCAAAATGGGATTGCAAGAACCATAATGTATATAAATGAGTTATGAGCTGTATTTAGTCTGAAAAGTTCTCTGCAAGTCCTACAACCCATGGGGTAAAAGGAGCAGAGAATGAAAGGTAAGTTTTGGAAGCTGTCTGAATGTAAGTTCAGCCTTATATAGAACAGATACATCCACCTGAAAGCAGCTCTGCAGAAAGGAACTTGGGGGTGTTGGTGGATCAGAACCTGGACATGAGCCAACAGTGTGCACTTGCAGCCAAGAAGGCCAATTGTATCCTGGGCTGCATCAAGAGAAGTGTGGCCAGCAGATGGAGAGAGGGGATTCTGCCCCTCTGCTCTGCTCTGCTCAGACCTCCCCTGGAGCACTGCATCCAGTTCTGGAGCCCTCAGCACAGGAAAGACATGGACCTGATGGAACAGGTCCAGAGGAGGCCACAAAGATGATTAGGGGGCTGAAACACCTCTGCTATGAGGACAGGCTGAAGGAGCTGGGGTTGTTCAGCCTGGAGAAGAGAAAGATCCAGGGAGACCTTATAGCCACCTTCTAGTACCTGAAGGGGCTCCAGGAAGTCTGGAGAGGGGCTGTTTCCAAGGCCCTCTAGTGAAAGGATGAGGGGTAAAGGGTTTAAATTAGAGAAGAGTAGATTTAGACTGGATATCAGGAAGAAGTTCTTGACCTTGAGGGTGGTGGATCAGTGGAATAGGCTCCCCAGGGAGGTGGCTGAGGCCCCATCCCTGGAGAGATTCCAAGTGAGGCTGGACAAGGCTCTGAGCAGCCTGGTCTAGTTGAGGGTGTCCCTGCTCACTGTAGGGGGCTGCACTAGATGCCCTTTGGAGGTCCCTTTAGGCCCTAAACATTCTATGATTCTATGATTAGCCCACTGTAGATGTATTCAAAATAAATCACTGGCTTCCAAAGCTCGCAAGATAGCTTGAAGAAGTCTTTTGTATGGTTTGTCTTTGTTCTAGAGAAGCTTGCCTTCTCTTACTAATAACAACAAGCAATCGAAAAGTGAAATGCTCTATCAGAGAAAGACTAAACAATGATCTGGAATGAGCACTCCTACAGAACATATATATATTCTCTTCCCGTTGATATTTGGACTTGCAATGGGTGGGCCAAGAAACTGTGATCTGACAGTGCAAATCCTAGTGAGTATGAATTGGCAATAGTTGCTGAGATGATGGAGGTCTCGTTGCTGAAATGCTACTGAACGACACTCCCCAGGAGTGACAAATAAAAGCAGCACACCTGAAAAATTAAAGAAAAAAAAATAAAAAAAACCTAACAGGTCAAGCAAAGCTCAGAGTCAATTATAGCAAAAAAGATTATTCTTAAATACTGTCTTCTCAGCAGATACCAAGAAGATCAAAATTTTGCCTGAGTAGTACAGTAACAGCTAACAGAAATGTCAAGAAATATGTAAATTAAGAACAGAAAAGATACTGTAGTATTCATTAAGCTTAACACAACACTCTCCCAGAGGCACAATGGAAAGATTGTGTGTAGAAGAAAATTTTGAGAAGAATTTTTCCCAGTGAGGACAGATACCTGACCATACCTAACCTCATGTTCAGAAGAGACAGAATCACCAGTTAAGGAGAGAGCCAAGTTAGACACAAGTTCCCAGACAGAGCACCTTGCTTACAGGACACTGCCCCTTCACTTCTCATAGTGCAAATGAGGTACACAGGGGTACAGCTCATTGCTGTTGTCATGTTATGAACATGTCATGTATCAGGAACAGTGTGGCCAGCAGGAGCAGGGAGGTGATTGTACCCCTGTACTCGGCACTGGTGAGGCCTCACCTTGAGTACTGTGTCCAAAAACAACCCACTGCAGCGTTACAGACTTGGGGAGAAGTGGCTGGAAAGCTGCACTTCAGAGAAGGACTTGGGGGTGCTGGTAGACAGCCGACTGGATATGAGCCAGCAGTGTGCCCAAGCAGCCAAGAAGGCCAACGGCATCCTGGCAGGGATCAGGAACAGTGTGGCCAGCAGGAGCAGGGAGGTGATTGTACCCCTGTACTCAGCATTGGTGAGGCCTCACCTTGAGTACTGTGTCCAGTTTTGGTCCCTTCATTACAGGAAGGATGCTGAGATACTGGAACGGAATCAGAGAAGGGCAACAAAGCTGGTGAAGGGTCTGAAGAGTTTCTCCTATGAGGAAAGGCTGAGGGAGCTGGGATTGTTTAGTCTGGAGAAGAGGAGGCTCAGGGGGTACCTTCTTGCTCTCTACAACTACCTGAAGGGAGGTTGTAGGGACATGGGGGTCGACCTCTTCGACCTAGTTAAAGATGACAGGACGAGGGGCAATGGCTTCAAGATGCACCAAGGGAAATTTAGGTTAGGTATCAGGAAAAATGTCTTTCCAGAGAGGGTGTTTAGGCATTGGAATGGGCTGCTCAAGGAGGTGGTGGAGTCCCCATCCCTGGAGGTGTTTCAAAACCGTGTAGATGTGGTGCTGGGGAAGATGGTTTAGGGACCCTGGCAGTGTAGGGTTAATGGTTGGACTTGATAATCCGAAAAGTCTCTTCAAACCAAATGATTCTATGATTCTATGTCATAGTGTCCAAGTTCTCAGGAGTTCTCAGGAAAACAAAGAAGGGCTAGATGTTTGCGTGATTGCTTCGATTACATGCACCCTGCACAGATTGTTATTTGGAAGATAAAAAATAATACTATGTTTTCAAGACTTTCTGGCCAGCTGCTGGGACACAGTTGTTATGCCATGTCTGTGACCTGTTATCACCCCTATTTTATGTGATCAACACATCCAGTAGTTCTCTGAAGGGTGTAAACCACTGTGCAACTTCAAGGCGACTGCAATGCACGTGTGCAGAAATAAGTTTCTGAATGCTTTGAAAAGCCTCTGGAAATAGATGGGGGGACACCTCCACCAGAATAACATGCAAGTTACTCCTTGCTGTCCTCTTTTTCTCTATGCATCTGACAGCAGGCTAGATGTATTTATTTTGCGGCAGCAGGAGCAGCTCTCCTTTGCAGGGAGACCTATAACTCCTTCTTGTTCTCATAGGAGACTAATTTTCTGGATATAAAATATTGCCATATCCAAATGAGATGTCAACTGCAGCTAGTTAGCTGACTGTGTTGTCTGCATTGCTTTATCAGGAACAAGGGGAGACTGCTGTTTCTCCTGGAGGATGCTCTCATAAACACACCTCCTTGATTTCTTCACCATAAGCAACTGACAGGTGGTCTGCCATACCTTCACAGTGTCTCTTCAGCCTCTCCTTCACTGCTGCTCAGCCAGCTAAGCTACAGAGCATTTTTTTTGGCATAGATGCACTCCTTTTCCATCCATCCAACTAATTTTCCCATCCATTTTGCTAGGTGGCATTTCTAGAGTGATTTTTTTTGTAATTCCCTAGAGCAAGTTTGGGATGTGATGGTCAGATTTTCGTATTCATTTTGCAACCACTTTAAGTGCACCAGGGTAGTTAATTATAAACAATGCTGGCGTTTGTTACAAGGTCCTTACATTTGGAGAAATCTCAATTATCTCAATTCTTCTGCTGGTGTTGCTTACTACTGGAGATCTAAATCAGAAGCAGGCTGAGATTCTTGCAGAGTTTGCATAGTCTCACTCAAGGATGTGAGACTTCACTGCCTCCTCCAATATAGACAGGAAACATTCACAGATGCTTCCAGTAGAGTCTTCAAAGGGAGAGGCAGGAAAACATGTGGTGAACATGAATGGAGGTTGATTCTGCTGTGATGGGTAGTTTTCCTTTGTGAGCTTGCTGTGGTACAGACAGCAGATCCTGAGGCAGTAGTGGGACGTGCCTAGATGTGCAAGCTCTGCTTGTGGTGAAGCAACAGGCAAAGATGCATTGCAACCATTTGCGTAGCCAATAGCCGTGAGCCATAGATTGGCTGCAGTGGGACATATATGGCATAAAAAAGAAAAGTGAGCAAGTTTTCTAATGAACATTTCCCTGACCATGAGTTTCATCATTTTGTGGAAGGAAACTCCTCCCACTTTGCTTCACTGCTTTTTTTCCAATAGCTAATTATCACTTTGACACTGCAGTTACATAACTGACTATCCTCATTCCTTGACTTCAGCAAGGCTTTTGATACTGTATCCCATGGGATCCTCACAGCCAAGCTTGAGAAGTGTGGATTGAGTCATGATGGAGTAAGGTGGATTGGGAAGTGGCTAAAGGACAGAGCTCAGAGAGTTGTGGTCAGTGGAGCAGAGTCTGGCTGGAGGCCTGTGAGTGGAGTCCCCCAAGGGTCAGTGCTGCGTCCAAGATTATTCAATATACTCATCAATGACCTGGATGAGGGGGTAGAGAGCACCCTCAGCAAGTTTGCTGCTGACACCAAACTTGAAGGAGTGACTGACACAGCAGCAGGCTGTGCTGCCATCCAGAGAGACCTGGACAGACTGGAGAGTTGGTCAGGGAGATATTTAATGCTATTGAACAAGAGCAAGTGTAAGGTGCTGCATCTGGGGAATAACAACCCCATGTATCAGTACAGGCTGGGGGCTGATCTGTTGGAGAGCAGCTCTGGGAAAAAAAGACCTAGGGGTCCTGGTGGACGGGGGGATGGCCATGAGCCAACAACGCACCCTTGCATTGGCCAGGAGGGCCAATGGCATCCTGGGATGCATTAGGAGGAGTGTGGCCAGCAGGTCAAGGGAGGTTCTCCTACCCCTCTACTCTGCACTGGTGAGACGCCACCTTGAGTACTGTGTCCAGTTTTGGACACCCCAGTTCAGGAAAGACAGAGAACTACTGGAGAGAGTCCAGTGTAGGGCACCAAGGTGATTAAGGGTGTGGAGTATCTCCCTTATGAGGAGAGGCTGAGAGAGCTGGGGTTCTTGANAGACACTTTAGACCCGCCTCGATCTGTTCCTGAGAGACTTGGTCTAGGTGATCCTGCTCAGGCAGGGGGGTTGGACTAGATGATCTTCTAGGTTCCTTCCAACCCC
Organism: Ceyx cyanopectus; assembly: GCA_013401355.1. Taxonomy (NCBI): domain Eukaryota; kingdom Metazoa; phylum Chordata; class Aves; order Coraciiformes; family Alcedinidae; genus Ceyx; species Ceyx cyanopectus. The sequence goes on from VYZU01069988.1 coordinate 47,973, forward strand.
TAACATCCTGTGATTCTTTGATTCTGTGACAAGCAAAATGAGCTTGACAGAGTTGGGTTTTTTTTCTACAAATTGTTTTTATCTCTCATCCCAAATCCTTAATCTAAGGTTCTGCCTTCTCCTGACACCCTTACTGTCATTATTCTGCTCCTGCTTTAATGTACCTGGACTAACCATAGACTTCGACTTAGCTCCAGTGATACCCAGTGGAATTTGTAATTCTGTCTCTTGGAAGTAAAAACCTACTGTTTGACATTTACTGCTTCTCCCTCGTTGATGCCATAGCTCTTTAGATTCCCACTGTACTTAGGTAAAAAAAATTATCCCAAGCACAGCTTTGCATAGGTTGAAGCTGTACCCTGCCAAATGAAGTTGATAACTGCAGTACTTGAAGGACCTTTAGGCAAAAATTCTACATACAATGTGGTCTGCACTTGTACATGCTACTCATAATTTATGTGTAGAGTTTAGACTTCTGTTTAATTGCATTCTCACTCCAACCACAGGTTCAGGAACCTCATGGGGACGGCCTTCCTAATTTTGTCACTAGAAGTCCTGTGGCTATTGCTCCTTTGGTAAATTATTCTGGAGTCCACTTTCCACTGGCAAACATTTCTCAAGCATCAACTCAAACCTCAGCACTTTGTTTAACTCAGACTTGCCTCAATGGTACCCATAAAACGACACTCCCATTTTTTATCACCAACTAAACAAACAGTGACCTAAATTTACTCAGAGCAGCTCAGAGCAGCTCAGATTGCCACAGTAAATACACCCTCTTTCTTCAGCTTCACAGTATATAACCCTTATCTTAGCCTTTGTCCATATTCACAGGAAGAAAACTATGAGAAGTTCTTCAGAAACTCTAGAAATCTACTCTCCTAATTTTTTTATTTTTTTTTAATGGGGCTTGGAGGCATCTTGAAATGCTATTGTAGCTATTTGTCTTTAACTTCTGCTTTAAGGAATAAATTTTATCAGCTCAAACTTACTAGTTACCAGAGTGATTCTTACAATTATTTCCAGCTATAGACTTCAATGACAGAAAAGTATGTCCACTTCTATTTTTTTTTTTATGAGGGTGGGGATCAAAGAGTTACATTCAGTAGGTTTTAATACAGCAAAATCATAAACATAAACTAGAATTAAAAAAAATAATTAAGGAATATGCTACCATCTTAAGCCTGTGTTTCACCTACCTCAGTTTCTGATCTCAAACTGTAGTTTAATTGGGTAAAGCACAAATACCTGGTCCTAATTTGCAGTCCATTCTCCTTGTACTACTCCATCACCATATCTGACTGTGTCAAGGATGTTCAAGAGCACTTCCCTATGCCTTAACAGAGGCAACTGACAAACCTGTCACATACGGATTTGCCCCAATTCCATCTTGAGACTTTCCAGTTGTTAAAATTTATGGAAGCTTTCAGTATTTTAAAATACCTATGTTGTCCTTTGAAAGCTTCTTTACTTCTGTGAACTATGAAGGGCTTGCTTTAATGTCTTTTTGAGTTGTGGCACACAATTTCTTTTGTATTCTAAGACACTATTTTCAAAAGCTCTCTGGCTGCTTGTAGACTTATTTTTTTTTTCTTCCTTCAATGTTTTCATGTGCTTTATAGTTGGCTTCATTTTCTACAGTTTCTTTCTTGAAATTGAGAAGCTTCATGCTAAATTTATTTGGCACACTCTCTTCTCCTATAAAGCTTAAAACTGGACCTTTCAAATGGAGTTTCTACTCCAGTTCCTAGTTTTGTTAATGTAAGGAGAGAAGGAGTTACTCTCCTGAGTTTGGTCTGTGCAGTCTCGTGATTGGGATGCTGAGTTCTGCTTCCTGAACTCTGTTCCTTACTTTGTGATTGTTCTAGATTCAGGGATACAGTATTTGTAGATTTTTCATTGCAAAGTCTAGTGGCTGCATTCATAAACTTAATATGGATCTGCTTTGCAGTGGCACATTGAAGTTCCTTTACTTCCCCAACCTTTTCAAGCTGCAAACCAGTCTTTATTCCAGCCATAACCTAAGTTACGACACATTATTTCACTGGAAAACCAAATGTCACTTGTCCAAAAAATACTCTGTGATTCCCTTCTAGAGAATTTATTTTGAAAGGTCTTTACCTTATTATCTGAAAAAGATAATTTGTAATAAAAGAAGTTACTGAATATTGATATTTAATGAAAAAAAAACATACAGGAAATATAACTTTATATGAACAAGGAAAAGAATCTTAGTAATTAAATTTCTAAAAGCTTTAAAAATACTAAGAAAAATCACTAGTCTTTCCACAGCTATGTATAAGCCTTTCACTGAAGGGAAATGGGGTTATCTGTATACCTGCTGGTGAGATGCTCAACATGCAATGGGTCTGAGAACAGAAGGATATCTTTTCAGATGAGCAGAGGGTTTTCATTATCTCATTGGTTTTACTGATTTATGTTACCACAAGTGACTGTACTTATTTTTATCTAGGAAGAATGGATCTATGTTTATTCCAAGTTTTGCATTTTGTGCTTATCCTCACTGCCATAATTTCGTCCTGTGGTCAGTTATAGCTGGGCAGGTCTTATTCCTCTGTCTCCAAGCCTCGGCTTTCTAGGTGCTATCTACATACTCTGTGGAACAATAATCCATTTATTTTCTCCTCATGAAACCTCATGGTCATAGTACTTAGTACACCTGAGGTCTGTCACTTAATTGCAGTCTAATTCTCACTGTATAGCTTCTACTTTACTAAGCTGTAAAATTATTGTTTTACTCATAAGCACTGCTTTTGTGGAAAAAACATGTTGACCAGTTTTTCTAAGTCTTCTTGTTAACATCTTCAGGGATTACTATGCCTAAAACTACTTTGGAATTTGCTTTCCAGCTACCCTCTTACTTTGACCCAGACCTGCCATACCTTGGTGGTGTTTTCTCTTGGATGATGACCATTCCTATTGCAACTATTCCTTCTTTGCATTTACACTGCGACAGTACCAGAGCATCTACTGTATTTATTCTCCTACAGTTTTATGAGATCCTACACTGCTGCACTGAGACTTGTATTACTTTCCCATGTTTACAAAGGAAATTTGTACCAGCACAAGTAATTGTTCCCTATTTTCCAGATCTAGGTGCCTCCTGTCCCAGGCAGAGGCAATGGGAGTCATTGTTGGAGCACAAGAGGTTTAGGGGAAACACAAGGAAAAACTTGTTCCCAGTGAGGGTGCCAGAGCCTGGAAGGGGCTGCCCAGGGAGGTTGTGGAGTCTCCTTCTCTGGAGACATTCAAAACCTACTTGGATCTGTTCCTGGGTGACTTGTTCTAGGTGACCCTGCTCAGGCAAGGATGTTGGACTAGATGATCTTCTAGGTCCCTTCCAACCCCTGACACTCTGTGATTCTGTATATACCTGAATGCACACAGGTGTACCTATGTGCACATGGCAGAGCATTCACGACCTCTACATTCAAACAAGACAAAAGCATAACCAACACTCGCACAGTGAACCTTCCATGAAGTTACAGCTCTGAGACAAAGTGATGCTATATGTAAGAGAGTGTTTTGTTGATTTGTCCCCTTCTTTTTTTTTAGGTAGGAATACGACTTTAGTTACTATACATATCATAGAATCATTGAAAATTTAGAGCAGGAAGGGACCTCCAAAGGGCATCTAGTGCAGCCTTCCTGCAGGGAGCAGGGACACCCTCAACTTGACCAGGCTGCTCAGAGCCTTGGCCAACCTCACCTGCAATATCTCCAGAGATGGGGCCTCAACCACCAACCTGGGGAGCCTGTTCCACTGATCCACCAGCCTCAAGCTCAAGAACTTCTTCCTGATAGCCAGTCTAAATCTCCTCTTCTCTCATTTAAACCCATTACCCCTCGTCCTTTCACTAGAGGCCCTTGGAAACAACCACTCTCCAGCCTTCCTGTAGCCCCTTCAGGCACTGCAAGGTGTCTCTAAGATCTCCCCAGAGCCTTCTCTTCTCCAGGCTGAACAACCCCAGCTCCTTCAGCCTGTCCTCATAGCAGAGGTGTTTCAGCCTCTGATCATCTTTGTGGCCTCCTCTGGCCTCACTCCATCTGCTCCATGTCTTTCCTTCCTCTCTCACACAGGCAAGTGCATGAGTACTAGGGGGTGGAGAAGTACATGTCAGGTCAGGTTTTGCTGCATGGATAGGATAAGGTAGGACAGTAATGAAAATTAAACCCACTTATTTCTGTTTCCTGTCTTTTTTTACAAGACACTGAGCTACTGAAAGAGTGTATGAAGTATTTCCTCCTGCTGTGTTCTTCTTCTCCTGTCACAGTTTCAAGATAATAAAAATAAAATATTTAAGGACAATTAAATGTCCTTCCAAACCTCAAACTAGAAACGAGAGGCAAAAGTCTCATATTGTCTAAGGCCAGTGTGAGGTTTCAGACTGAGCCTCTTCTTCTCCCTCAAGCTCAGAGTGCCTGCAGTGTCAGGTTTGGAACTCCCAGAATTTATTTAGCAAACAAGAGAGTTTACCCTCTCACAACCTAGTTATACCATATTTATGCAGTCCGATGCAACAACTGTGACTGAAAGGCTAGAAATCCCTACCCTAGGAAGGTTGACCAGTGCTTTTTGTTGTTTTGTTTGGTTTTGTTGTTTGTTTTTTTTAGCTTTTGGTGACATAGACAAAACACAGACAGTTGAAAAAATGATATTAAATAAAATCTGAAAAATGTCTGATGAGGCTTAAACTCTTTCCTTTCCATGCCTTACTCTTGGCTAACAGAACTAACTCACAAAGCATTTGATATCCTTGATTCTCTGGATGTCAAGACCTATTCCAGTGCTAAACTAAGGGGATTTCTCTACGACAGTCCTGTAATCCTCCCAGGTGGCCAGACCCTCCTTCCATGATCTGTAGACTCTCTTCTTCCACTTAGGTTTGCTTAGCAGTTTCTTACTTAACCATGCACGTCTCCTGGCTCCCTTTCTTGATTTCACACTTGCTGGGATACACTGATCTTGTCAGAAGAGGCACTTAAATGTTAACTGACTATCCTGGGCCCCTCTGCCATCTAGCACCCTGTTCCATGAGATTTCACCCAGCAATTGCTTGAAAAGGCAGAAGTTGGCCCTCCTGAAATTCAGGATGGTGGTTCTGCTTGATATCCTGTTCCTGCCAGACAAGATCTTGAATTCCACCATCTCGTGATCTAGAACCTGTTATAGGATCCAATATAATGACCAGAGGACAAGTGACTTATGTGGTTTTTTTTAAAGAGTTGTGGTGCGTATTCCAGCAATTATCTTCCACTGGCTGGTGGAGAGTCACAAACCCACTTACAAAGTGAGATAAAATACATAGAAGCACATGTTTTAAGAATGAAAAAAATCTGCAATTGTATTTTCTGTTCCATCAGGTGTTATTTAGTAGGTCGTATGTTGTGGCATTTGGTGTTTTTTTAATGCTGCATTTCAAGAAGCTGTTCTGCAGAGCTGTTCTGTCAGTTTTCACTCCTGTAAATAATCTCTGAAATAGTGGAGAGCTAGCTAAAATTAAAATCATATGTCTTTCCAGTTGTAGCTAGTAAATGAGGATAAAGGCATTCCTGAGTACCATTAGAGGATCCCTGTGGTATTTCAGACATCCTGAGGTTGCTATCACGAAGCCTGTCTCTACTAAAGATCAGTCCATCCCTGTAAGAAGCTCACTCTTACAGCAGTAATTACTGCAGTAATAATTGTCCTAGGAGGTACGTGGTCACAATGAAAGTGAGCATTCTCTCTTGATTCTGCAACACTGGAACAATAGGCTAATCTGTAAATAGCCTATTCTGACAGATGCCTAGAGCCCAGTAGGCAGCCTATGGGCATAGAGGCAAACCCAGGTGGACTCCCTGCTCTGGTGGAGGCTGCCATGGATGTTCAGACTTGTGGCAAAGAGAAAGCCCAGAGGATAAGTGAAATAAATCAGCAGGTACAGAGAAGCAAGGGTAGCAGGCAGCAGAACTCAAGTGTGAATTGTAAACAGAGCAGTTGGGCGTATGGTATGAACCAGGGCAGTAAAAATGCACAGGATATTATAATATATAACCTAATTTATTAACTCATCCCAAGAGGAAGGAAGGAAGGCTTTGAGTGTAGCAGATAGAGATATGTAATATCATTCAACTTTCTTCTTTTTTTTGACACATCCTATAAATGTTGCATATTTCTTTCAAACTCTGTAAGCTGTTTCTAGTTTCAAAATGCATTAGTATCATCTGATAAATCACCTGTCATCTCATTTGCTTACTAACACCAGAGAACGAAAATAGCTTTAATTTGCAAAACAAGCTATGGCTAAGCAATTGCTTATGGTAATTGCAAGGTCACTGCAGGTTTCCCACACAGATAACTATGCTGGAGCACGAGACTTTGCACTATATAAGGCAGCTTTGTACACCTGAGCCCTCAAAGGCTCAGGTCACAGTCTTTATTAGTTCCTGTATCAGTGTTCTTTCTGTGATCCTTCGTCTCAGGACAGGGCCGCTTGCAGCTGCAACCTTGAACCCTTGCTCTCAACCATTCAGACCAATGGAATAAAACAGGTTAGTCAATATGAATAAAGTGTTCCTTCCCACTCACCTCTGACTGCTTGACCTGAGGGAAGCAGTTTTACTGGTAAAACCAGGGGCTGCAGCTGTTGAGATCTTAAGCCATGGCTAAGGATGGAGGCTGTGTCACAGAACAGTGTCTTCCCTGCCTCTCTGTGCATGGGCCTTTCTAAAAAATAGCTCTCCCCAGAGTCATAGGTCTGCAAAATATTTCAGATGAGGCAGTCCTCAGCCTGCATCCCTCTGCCAATCTTGTCAGAAATAAGCTTTTGGCTGTAGAAACATAGCTGATGTACAATTTTTGTCCAACTATTCCTTTCGAGGTGTCTTCTTGAAACACATTTCACTTCTCTATAGATGAGAGTACTGGCAGCTGTTGATACTGAGAAAGTAGCTGTGTGTGTGCAAGTAACAAAAAGCTATTGCATATAAAGAAATAAGAATATTTATTTAAGGGTGTGATGCTTCCTCCTTACTCTACCCATGGAATCCAGTGTATATTCTGGAACAGAAAAAAAATGTTCCTTTCCTTCATTTTTTTTAGATACTAATCCACATTTTAGGTTTGTGTTTTGTTTTTTTTTTTTATTTTCTCCTTCCTGCCTGAAAGCATTTTCTTGCCTCACAGCAATACTGATAAAAGAATCTATTTATTTTCCCCTTAGCTAAAGCTACCACAGCTAAACAGATGTAGTTAAGACTTTCACCAACACAGAGCTGCAAAGCGAATGAGTTAGTTAGTCATTCATCCCATATTTTGCCAAGCCTAAATAAGTGCTTTTGTAAAAGAAAACCTGAAAGGCTGAGGTCATAGGGAGGGTAAAACAAGGGACACGGGAACTCTAGATTACACACAACATTAAGAACAGCAACTGAACTTTTAGAAAATGATGGTAAACTTCAGGAATATAAAGTACTTTAGAATCATGCTTTGTCCTGGTTTGAGAGAACAGAGCTAATTCCTTCTCAGTGATTTTACTTCTCATCTCAGTTCTTTTAACTCACTGCACTGTCTAACGTTAGTAGCATGCTTTCCCAGACAGTCTGTGCTTCTGGCAGTGATCACACCCCATGTTTAGGGTTAGTACCAAGGATAGGTGTGCAGNTCCTGCCTGAAAGCATTTTCTTGCCTCACAGCAATACTGATAAAAGAATCTATTTATTTTCCCCTTAGCTAAAGCTACCACAGCTAAACAGATGTAGTTAAGACTTTCACCAACACAGAGCTGCAAAGCGAATGAGTTAGTTAGTCATTCATCCCATATTTTGCCAAGCCTAAATAAGTGCTTTTGTAAAAGAAAACCTGAAAGGCTGAGGTCATAGGGAGGGTAAAACAAGGGACACGGGAACTCTAGATTACACACAACATTAAGAACAGCAACTGAACTTTTAGAAAATGATGGTAAACTTCAGGAATATAAAGTACTTTAGAATCATGCTTTGTCCTGGTTTGAGAGAACAGAGCTAATTCCTTCTCAGTGATTTTACTTCTCATCTCAGTTCTTTTAACTCACTGCACTGTCTAACGTTAGTAGCATGCTTTCCCAGACAGTCTGTGCTTCTGGCAGTGATCACACCCCATGTTTAGGGTTAGTACCAAGGATAGGTGTGCAGACCAAGGTCACTGATGGATCTTGACAGAGCCTGGAACGGGCTCCCCAGGGAGGTTGTGGAGTCTCCTTCTCTGGAGACACTTAAGACCCATCTGAATGTGTTCCTGGGTGACTTGGTCTAGGTGATCCTGCTGTGGCAGGGGGG
>VYZU01069988.1:59862-74926 GCA_013401355.1 Ceyx cyanopectus
TGGAAGGGACCTAGAAGATCATCTAGTCCAACCCCCCTGACACAGCAGGGTCACCTAGACCAAGTCACCCAGGAACACATCCAGGTGGTTCTGGAATGTCTCCAGAGAAGGAGACTCCACAACCTCCCTGGGCAGCCCCTTCCAGCCTCTGGCACCCCCAGTGGGAAAAAGTTTTTCCTTGTGTTTCCCCTAAACCTCTTGTGCTCCAACTGACTCCCATTGCCTCTTGAAATTAATTCTGATTTATACTGAGCTCTGCCTGACCTAAACTGGTCCCATTTTCTCTCTTTCCAGGTTTTAAACTATTGCAACATCAGGAAAGTCAAAATGCAGCTAGTCTTGATTTCAACCAGGTCTTCTTCTCCACTCTTTGGTTAGGATCTACCCAAACAGAGAGGGTGTTTGGCTCAGGATCTACATGCTTAGTAGGTATTTGACCACCACTTGGACCTCAGTTCCCAGTATGTGATTCAAGACAGTCTGCAGGACTTGAGTGATGACATTTCAGTCAAAGTTTTCCTCTCCTGTTTCTGAGCTAATACTGTTATTACCTTCTTGACTTCTGACTGCCTCCTCCTATTGCTTCAGGTGCTTTCCAGGTGCTTTCCAGGGATTTCTGTACTGCTCAGGTATGGAGACATCTCCATAACCCTGATGCAAGAAGTATTAATAATTTTTTATTCAAAGGTCTGTGTGCAAGTATAGGCAGACTCAGATGACTGTGGCTTGGATGAGTGCATGGGAGTTAGTAGTTGGCCATGCCACACCAGCTCTGAAGGCCACCCTGCCTTTGGGCAGGAATCCCTCCTGCCTGTGGGGACTAATCTACATCTCTACTTCCAGACTGACTTCCTTGTCTGTAAGACAGCATCAGTTCCCAGAAAACTGCATGTGGCTGTGGCTGAAATAGCAAATGTTATTCTGTATCAGGGATCTGTTGTCTTCACACCGTGCTCCAGCTGTGCTTTCATGGCAGATGACATCAACAGCACTCCTAAGCCCAGCAAATAATATTCTCAAAGTAATACAGAACCTAATTAATTCCAAGTGTGCCCCTAATTTCCTGACACAGCTTGTTTCTGTCTTTACTTTTGCACGTGCAGGAACCAAGCCTTCTTCTTTCTCCTCATCCTAAGTGGTCTTGAAGTAAGCAGCATTAAATAAACATGCAAGGTTGTATATATTCCCTACAGACTGCATAAGGTTTTTGCAATGTGGATCTCATTAAGATCAAATGTGCTAAGGGAATAGCAAACTTGGCATTGAGTAATAAAATAATCTTAATAGTCCCTATGTACGCCAAATCTTTCAGAGGAATTTACCACCAAATTCAGCGTTCCAAAAAGTGTCCTTTAATTTTGCATGTACAGCTAAAGCACTTAATCAGTTTCTCAGCCTAACTGTGTCATGGTGAATACAAACTAATAGGAGAACAAAAAATGAGGAGACGTTGCTCTCCTGTCAGTCCTGCAACTATTTGATCAAAATGCAACAGTCAGTAAGGAATCCTTTCACAAATTTCAGCAGTCAGATCATACCCTACAAAATAATCCCTACAGGACTACATATTTTTTAGGGTTTATATTAGGTCCAAATCCATTTGAACCACTCTATGACAAGTTACATATTTCACAAAGGTGTTATACATAGGGTTTGTTGTTTTATTTTCATACAAAAATAAATGGTTATGTTTAAATTGATGTAATTTTACCAGAAGTAGACTGTGGCACCATGACCCTGAGCTGATTGCCTACCACCACAAAAGGCAGATTTGCCACTTCTTGTGGAGCACAACACTCAGGTGTCATCCCCTCTCTGCTTGTGAAGATGTTTCTTGAACTTCACAGAAAACTGTAGCACAAGACCTGTGTATAGCTGCTGTTATTATAGCCTTTATAACAACATTCAGTGGGGAGTGAAAGTGATCAGTTAATTTGCTCCAAAATTCAGAATGACAATGGAAAGAGAAATATCAATTTGACAATGTTGGGTGGGGTTATTTTTCTGTATTTTTCATTAAATAAATTGTATTTCTATTGGTCATCCTGTGTCTCATTCAGCTTGTTTGCTTGAGGCTACACAGAATGAATGAACATGAGTGAAGCTGCAGGAAATGTTTGGGGTTTTTTTTCCGGAGTCTATGCAGTTCACAGTGGTGGAAAAAAGCTTAAAAAATGTGAGTGGAGTGATTGCTACGGGATTAGTAACTGTAAAATAAAGAGAAGGGAAGTCTCTACAGCAAAAGGTGTTCAGGATGCTTTCTCCTAAACTGAATCCAGTCATCCTGAGGCTTTCACTCGGGATTTTGGATTGTTTTGGAATGACAACTACTGCAGCAGGTCTGATGGGATGATGATTGAAAAACATAGGGAGACCAAAAGAACACGTAAACTGTTATCTGCTTTACCTTCTTGTAGTTGCTCAGAATTAAGAGTGTCATTTCCATGAGGCTACAGCACATTTTTGTACAGCTCACTCTGCACAACATGCGTTTTATGTGATCACCCTGCAAAGAGCTTTAATTCAGGTCATACAGCCTGAAGCTTGTATTATTTTTTTTTCTTGCAATTTTAAAGAATTCCTGATGTCATGATCTGCACCAGAAAGTGTTGATTCAGCCTTCTACTTAAATCATGACATTAAAGATTCCTTTAAATGATATTTTTGGGTTCTTCCAGCCCTCACAATCACAATGGCTCCAGGACAGCTGTGAATTAGGTGAATTACCTCAAGCTATTAGCTGCAGCACGTCGACTACCAAGTAATTAATGGGGAGGAGGGAATAAATGTTTTCCAGACTCCTGATCTAAGAGTTGACTGCATTCTTTTTTCAGCACAGAAACGGCCAGAGAGGTTACCCACCCACACGAGCCTCAGTTAAGTGAGGTTCAGACTCCTAGTCAGTGGAGCAGCCTGTTGCACAATTTATCCCATGTCACTTGAGCACTAATGAAAGAAAACTGTGTGGGTGGTGAGGCTGAAACCATGCACTGCCACTAGGAAAGGTCTCTTGTCTTTTTGGCAGCTAGCAGGCTTTGGAGGAGAAGGTACGTGGTAGACATCACCATCATCCAGCATTGGGCTACAGTGATGAGGCACCAGCTTCTACAAAATCATTGCAATTCATAATTGGATTATTTTTTTTTTCCACATAAGAATCCTCTGCTGTTTCTCGAGGAGGGCTGGGTGTTATTATAATCAGTCTAGCCTTCTGTTGGAGCACAACTCCAATATTAACAAGTATCCAAGGAATCTCCAATGGTGTGACATGTCATAAAAGTGAAACTAGACTGAACACTTTTCTGCTCATTAACATCTGCATGCATCACCAAAATGCTGCTGGCAGAGATATTTTAGATCAACAAATATAGTCTCCATATTGTCTTTAAAGAAAGAGAGATGCTGCAAGGCACCACAGACAATACACTGACAGAGCTTACGTCAGTCTTACCTGACAGATACTTTCAATGTTTTCATTGGGCATTGCTCATGTCCAGTCTCTCATTTCTTGAATTCAATAGTAACACATAAGTCCTGTGTTAGCATCTCCTGGCTCTTTGACCACTGTTTCAAATAACCCACTTCTGGCTCTACGAAGCACTTTGCAAACCCTGATACTCCAGTTTGATATTGTGGTTTGTCGCAGGGAAAATAGAGACAGACCCTAATGACATTGAGAAGATATTTGGGCCATCTAGACACTNGGATGAATGCTTTTGCTGAAGTTCAGAAACAGAGTCTGACTTGGGACAAATATGACCCTGTTGTTGGAGACTGAGCTCATGCTATTTCCAAAGCACAAGCTCCTACTTGCATTTCTGAGAAGGAAAAAAAAACCAACACAATAAATTAGGTGTGGCTTGGTATTTACAAAGCTTTCCCATGGGATTTCATGTTTCTCTAAAGCTGAATTTGATGTGAAACTCTTAGGAACATGGCCAGATAGGAATCATAAGGCTGAAGTAATTGCTGATTGTATCTTGCTGAAAATGCCAAGGACAGGAGGTTTTGAAGCTGTTAGCAACATTCAGTTCTGTTATAATTCCACATCACTGAAAGTTTTGTCTAGGAGTTTCCTAAGATTTCTGAATAGATGTAGTAAAGAATGATAATACAATATAGTTTTAAGGAAATCTGAAAGCTAGTGATGTTTCTTTATTAAAACCTGCGGTTGCTTCTAAGACCACAAGATAAGCAGGTAAAGAAAGGAGGTGAGACACTGATTTGAAGTGACCTGTCACCTTCATAGAGTGCCTGGCAGGATGCAACCCAGCAATAGGTCAACAGTGGAAAACCTCATGCTTTACTCTGTGGGCAGCTGCAAGAGTTTCGTGATAACCAAAATTTTATGTCCTCAGAGGCAGAAAAGACTCACTCTTCAGCTCTGAGACTGAAGAGTCTACTAGGAGTCTACAGGCTCCTAGTCCAGTCCTGACCAACAGGGACTCAACCTGATGTTCAGCATCTGATCGGGGTTCAGTGTGTTCTCCTCTCTACAGGCAAGGCAGTGTTGACCATCTCTCCTTCCTGAAGCTCAGGTTGCCTTCACACTTGGGCGTTTTTCCTCATTCCCCTCAGACCCTGGTCTCTCCCCATCTTTCCAAGAGGTAGGGTTTTAGCCCAAGCAACTGTACCTTTCCTTGCTCTAAACCCTCTGGCCCTTTGTACTGCCTACTGCAAACCCCAAGAAACCACTGTAGGAAAACACTGCAGTGTCACAGCTTTTCCTTTCTTGTGAGAACTGAAACAGCAGTTTCCTTCCTACTGCTTCCAACAGTCCCTTCATTGTCATCAGTGATCCCCCATTTTGCCTCTCTGGGAGGGATTAATCTCTTGAGTTTTTGAATGAAAATGAAACTTATTTCCTTTCATCTCACTCCTTACCACATGCACAAGTCAGCTGATCGTTGTACTATTCATAATGTGTTTGAAGATTTATATGCCATTGTGCATAAACTAAACTAAACACTCTTAGCTGTCTACAAGAGAAGTTCAGGTAATATTTTCTAATCATCTTGTGAGTCACGTTTGGCTCCATTTTTTCACAGTGAAGTGGCCAGTACACGTTCCTGTTAAGTCCTTCTGAGCTCCAAATAGGAAATTTGAGGGATTTGTCTCCCAGATGAATCTGTTCCATTTGTCTTGTCATTATTAGCTCACTATTAACACCTCCTTGAAGCTCTCCTGAAAATACTGACATAAAAATGAGGTTTCTGACAGTACAGTTCAGCTGCAGTTCAACTGGCTTGCTATTTTGGAGAGGAAAAAATCTATTGCTGTTTGCCAAAAGAAAGGCTTAAGTACACTCCCTCTTCACAGAAACAAGGCCATCAGACCTTGTAGCTGCCCAGGAAAAAAAACCCCACCACAGTAGTTTTAATGACAAATAGAAGGTAATATTACTGGCTAAACCCTCCCTATCTCTAAAGGGATGTCTCCTCTGGCTGCAAAAATCTAACTTGCATGACTGCTTCCTTCTGTCTGTTACTGTAGGAAAGCATCTGGTTCCGATTAGCCTGTAGGAATGCTGTCCCAGGCTGGTGCAGAAGTGAACATGCTGTGGGTTTGAAATCTGCAGCCTGTATGAAGAAAGGGAAGAAGTATCTTGCAAAGATCATTGAATAATGATGACTAATGATCCATTTCCTACCTGCATGATCTATCCAGAGACATTTGATTGACTTGTTTTTTTTTCAGCTTCCCCTTTCAAACAAGTGTGGTTTAGAGCAGAGAAGCCAGGGACAATGTGTATTATGCTAATTTTCTTCTTAAAGCTATATTACATTTATAAAAAAAATATGTTCCTCCTCACTTCAGAAAGGCCACACCTTGAGTACTGTGTCCAGTGTTGGGCCCCTTACTACAAGAAGGATGTTGAGGTCCTGGAATGAGTTCAGAGAAGGGCAACAAAGTTGGTGAAGGGTCTGGAGAATTTCTCCTATGAGGAAAGGCTGAGGGAGCTGGGATTGTTTAGTCTGGAGAAGAGGAGGCTCAGGGGGAACCTTCTTGCTCTCTACAGCTATCTGAAGGGAGGTTGTAGGGAGGTGGGGGTCGACCTCTTCTCCCAAGTTCAAAATGACAGGATGAGGGGGAATGGCTTCAAGATGCACCAAGGGAAATTTAGGTTGGATATCAGGAAGAATTTCTCTACAGAGAGAGTGGTTAGGCATTGGAATGGGCTGCCCAGGGAGGTGGTGGAGTCCCCATCCCTGGAAGTGTTTCAAAACTGTGTGGCTGTGGTGCTGGGGGACATGGTTTAGGGACCCTGGCAGTGCAGGGTTAGTGGTTGGACTTGATGATCTGAAAGGTCTCTTCAAACCAAATGATTCTATGATTCTATGAAATGACTGTCTAGAGGCAAAAGCTAATTCCTTCTCTTTCTGTGTCCCCTCCCAAGTATTAAGAGTCCTATAACCCTATTGACATCACCCGGTGCTACAGACACAAAATGTATTTAATTATGGAAATGGAATTATTAAATTCATTTCCACATGCATTTAGCTTCCAGTCTGTTTTTCCTGTTTCAGACGTACAGAAAGGCTTGCATGCCTGTCACCTGATCTGTTTTTTGATCAGTATTGAATCAGTTTGTTTAATAAAAGCTAACATCCCTTACAGTAAACCTTGCATTGTTAATCATCAGAAATATCATGCTGAGGTAACACAGACTTAACAGCAGTGGATCCAAACACATAGGATTTTGTGAAAGAAAGACAACTAGTGGGACATGCCACACATATGTTTAATATACATGGGAATGTACTCAACATCCATAAGGAAGAACATTAAAATTCTTTTTTTTCTCACATGAAAATGAAGATCTTTCAGGCATAAGATACAGACTCTGTGGATAGCAAGCCTGAATTTGGCATTGGAGAGGGACAGTAAAGAGAAGATGTNGGAAATTTTATGCCATTGCACATGGTAAATAAGCTACAGATGGTAATTAAGCTAAGGAAGAGCTAAGACATAACAATCTTATATTTTCACAAAACATTGATATTTCCCACCCTGGAAGCTCCAGATGCCTTGGGAGGCTCCTCACAGCCTCCACAGGGCATGAATCAGTCAGGTTCAAGTATCTAAGCCCTGCAAACACACCCACATCCAGTTCTCCCTTGCAAGGGGTTTGTGCAGGAGATCAGAGACAAGCTTAATAACAGAGAGGCATATTTTATGCACCATAATTATTCTGCATCTTCAGGAAACCTGACGTAGAAAGTCATGCTGAATCTCCCAAAGACAGTGTTTTCTGCTTTTGTAAGTAAACTGTCCTACTGAGAGAACTGTAACCTAGACATGGGACAGAGTCCTAAAGGTAAACTGGATCTGGGAGAGATATGCAGTTCAACAAATTTGGTTTCAGGGGACTTCTTAGAGGTTACCACTTTTGTACTGAAAAAGAAGCTATAGGGAACAGACTATCTTGTCAGACCATTTGATTTCTATTTTAAGTCATGGCATTTTGTCAGCTGTCCAAGAATTTACACAATGTCAGACAAGTGATATCAGATCCAAACAACTGATGATCAACCTTTTTCCGGACCACTTTTGGAAGACTCTAAAGCTCATAATCATTCTCAGAATCATCCTCTGGGCACCAAGGGGAGAACTTCAGACAATACCATTTTTCCTCAATCTTCTCCTAAAAAGGATGCATTTTTGCTTGGGGTGACTGTCCATGACAAGTGTTTAAACATAAAAGGGATGGCTGCAGTGTCGAGCCTCCATTGCCTGCATGATTCACAGCAGTAGTGAAGAGTTACTTTCTTTCTGACCCTGTACATTGTAAATTACAAAATACTAAGGCATCACTCACTATCTGATCCCGCTCCTCTTCTATTAGCAGGATTTTTGCTACTGTTCTCTGTAATAGCAAAATCTGCCTGAAAATCTACACATTTCAAATCACAGAATCATCAAGGTTGGAAAAGACCTTTAAGATCATCAATACTATCCCCTCAACAAGAACACTGATGAAGATGTCAAACAGAAGTGGTCCCAGTATTGAGACCTGAGGAATGCCACTTGGGCCTCACTGTCAGCTGGATCTAACTCCATTCACCATCACTTTTTGGGCCTGGCTGTCCAACCAGTGTTTGAGCCAGCAGAGAGTGTGTCCTTCAAGTTAAAGAATTGTAGAATGTTTACAGCTGGAAGGAACCTCCAAAGGGCATCTAGTGCAGTCCCCCTGCAGGGAGCAGGGACACCCTCAACTAGATCAGGCTGCTCAGAGCCTTGGCCAACCTCGCCTGCAATATCTCCAGGGATGGGGCCTCAACTACCTCCATGGGGAGTCTATTCCACTGATCCACCACCCTCAAGGTCAAGAACTTCTTCCTGATATCCAGTCTAAATCTACGCTTCTCTCATTTAAACCCATTTCCCCTTGTCCTTTCACTAGAGGCCCTTGGAAACAGCCCCTCTCCAGCCTTCCTGGAGCCCCTTCAGGTACTGCAAGGTGGCTATAAAGTGTCCCCTGAGCCTTCTCTTCTCCAGGCTGAACANCTTTCCAGCACCTCATCCCCCAGCCTGGATTGATAGTGAGGGTTGCTCTGACCCAGGTGCAGGACCCTGTACTTAACCTTGTTGAACCTCAGGAGGTTCCCCTTGTCCCACCTCTCCAGCCTATCCAGGTCATCTTTGGATGATCATGAGCAGCCAGTTTTTTTTTTTCATGAGAATGCTGTGGGGAAAAGTATTGAAAGCTTTACACTAATCCTGGTAGGTAACATCCACAGCCTTTCCCTCATCTACTAAGCAGGTAATCTTGTCATAGAAGGAGTTCAGGTTCATCAAGCTGAACCTGTCTTTCATAAACCTATGGGCTGACTGGGCCTGATCCCCTGGTTGTCCTGTATATAGTGCATACTGGCACTCAAGATGATCTGCTCCATGACCTTCCCTGTCACCAAGGTCAGACTGACAGGTCTGTAGTTCGGTGCATCCTCATTTTGGCCTTTCACAGAATCACAGAATGTCTTTCTTGTAGATGGACGTCACATTTGCCTCCCTGGAGTCCACTAGATGTTCCTAAGTTAACCAGGATATCTGGGAAATGATGGAGAGAGACTTGGTGAGTACTTGTGCAAGGTCCCTCAGTACTCTTGGGTGTAACCCATCCAACCTAATGTTTAGTAGCCCTAAACATTCTATGATTCTATCAGCCTTGTTGTCCATCCCCCTGATTCGTACCCATATGAACTCAACCCTATCACCACTTTCATTAATTTGTAGGTATTAATGTGTCTCCCTAATATAGTGGGACACCCCACTGCCTTGCCTATCCCTTCAGTAGAGTTGGTAGCCATTGCTTGCAGTGTTACAGTTGTACTAGTCATCCCACCAAGTTTTTGTGATGGCAGCTATGACATAGTTTTCTTGCTGCACATTGGCCTCCAGCTGCTCCTTGTTGGTTGTGAATCTTGCAGGCAGAATTAATGTCCTTATCTTATAAAAGACCAAATAAATCTGACAGACAAAAGGCCAATGATCTGATAGAGGAAATGCCAATGAAAATGGCACTCAAAGCAGGCTGTGATTCCACTGTTCAGGCTGAAATGCCTGCTTAACAATATCCTTGCTGGGAGCGTGAACAACACATGGTCCTTTGGCAGGAGTGAAACTAAACTAATGTTGCTGTTGTCTGATTGTTAGATAATGCCAATGAACATTTGCATGCACACTTTGGATTCAAGCTGAATATCTCATCAAAATTATGCAAACGTCCTCTCAAATGTCAAATTAATTCTACCTGTGACTGTGATCTGGCCTAGGTTTATGTGAAACAGCCAACTCTGGCTCTTCAGAGCATGCTCTTGATGGAGTGGCTGTCAACCTGTTTCCTTGCTGGTTGCAGCAGCTAGGGAGCAGTGCCACTGAAAGAATAAATGACTCACAAACTTAATCTGTTCCTATCTGGTATTCCTTTTCCAGTTGTGCTGAAGAAAGGACAATAGTGTGACAGAAAACAAGAGAGACTTCAGTGCTTTGCAATAGGCACACATCTGACATTGCTAAAGCTTGGGACTGCCACTCTTAGAAGTCTTTTTTTTTTATGTTATTCACAGTCAGCACAGAGGTTATACATAATAGCTCAGTGCAAAGCAGATTGCAGACTGAGAGTTTTGTGCCAGCCCTCACCTTAGAAAAACAGGTAAGAAAAACAGGGTTGGTCCTGCTGCACAAACCGAAATTTCCCACCACACCTCTGGTCTTGCAGTCTCTTGGTGACAGGAACTCAAAGTAAAGAAAGTAAAAGCTTTTATTTTTGTCTAAGATTTTCTGTGTGGGTAACATATGCTTTTTCCACAAAATATGGTGAGAACCATATCTATACACAGGGATGGTGGCACTTGCCCCTGCCTTGAGGTTGTTCCTCCACCCCAAAGTGAAATCTCCCAGGTGTGGTTCAGGACAAACTCTTGATTTTCCCCGCTTCTCTCCTGCCTACTACAAGACACTTCATGACTCTCACAGTAGCACTCACAGACAAATTGTCTGGCTTTATCCTGTTTTCAGGGGATTGTCATGGTGTAAACTTTTGCTTTTTAACATAAATATTTCAATAACATATTTTTTTTTCAAGCTTGCATTCTCTAGCTTCCCTTTAAGATTATCCTGACGTGAAAAATACCTCACCCCACACCCTTTCTCACCCCATGTTCTTCCAAAAGGCAGCCACAATCCTGAGCTCAGGAAGGATGTTCAGTTCATGGAAAGGCAGAGTGCTGGGTGTCCTGAGTCTGAAGTCCTGGATGAATGTCAGCACCTGGCCAGTTTGGCATCTGTTTTGAGTCAGTGCTTATCTGCTCTCTGATTCCAGAGTTTAGTTCATGTTTGACCCAGATGATGAAAGGGACTGCTGGACAAAAACAATATTCTGTATAAAGTTGTCTTTCCACACGCAGATGATCTGGAAGAAAATGAACCTAATGATGGTAAGAAACACCTGCCTGTGAGGGAAATTAAACGCCGTGTTGAAGGACAGCACTTCAGTATTTCACACAAGTGTCACTAAATACTAACTTCATGTTTATTCCTTGTTACCATGGGTTTTTGTGTCAGGGGTGAGGTGGGTTAAGGTTCTTCTTGTTTCCTTTCCCCCTACCCCCTCCCTTTTTTGTTTTTTGTTTGTTTTTTTTCCCTTTATTTTCTAATTTTTATTTTCTTATGGATGGATCTTTAAAAACTCCTTTTCAATGGCAGAAAAATCCTGGTTTTGGCAAGCCCAATGGCTTTACAGGGCAACACACGTGACCTAATTCTACAATCAGCTTTGTATCCCTTGTTTAACAGCTTGTAAATGACTGCACATGAAGAAAAACAGCAGCCACTGGAGTATGAGTAATCTATCCAGGAATGTGGTTTGTTGCAGGGATGCAGAGGGTGTCTGCTTACAGCACACATCACCCATGGCAGCAGCAGGCAACAGCATGGAACTCCCTCACCAAGGGGTGGCATGAGCTGGCTGTCACAAGGGGCCCAGTGGTGGATGCACTGGTATTGTCTGACGGATCCTGCTCCTTCCCCTTTCCTCCTGCACCTCTTCTTGGGATGCACCTAGTGGCCTTGGCTTTTTGAGTTGCTTTTTCCCTCCTTTGAGGGCTTAGAAGCTTCCTTCGAAGCTTATCGAAATGGCAATGGCATTTCACCCATTCTCGTTCTCAGGTATCCGCAATCAGCCACAATCCTCCCTGTTATCAGCTGTTATGAAATCTTACCCTTTCAAGCCATTCTGCACTTGGAGAAGACTGTTGGTGGCTGGTCACTAGTGGTGTTCCCCAAGGCTCAGTGTTGGGACCAGTTCTCTTCAATATCTTTATCAATGACCTGGATGAGGGGATGGAGTGAATCCTTAGCAAGTTAGCAGATAACACTAAATTAGGTGGGTGTGTCAATCTGCCTGAGGGTCGGGAGGCTCTGCAGAGGAACCAATACAGGCTGGGGGGCTGATCTATTAGAGAGCAGCTCTGGAGAAAAAGACCTGGGGGTCCTGGTGGACAGGGGGATTACCATGAGACAACAATGCACCCTTGCATTGGCCAAGAAGGCCAATGGCATCCTGGGATGCATTAGNACAAGAGGCAATGAGTGCAAGTTGGAGCACAAGAGGTTTAGGGGAAACACAAGGACTAACTTTTTCCCAGTGAGGGTGCCAGAGCCTGGCAGGGGCTGCCCAGGGGGGTTGTGGAGTCTCCATCTCTGGAGACACTTAAGAGCCGCCTGGATCTGTTCCTGGGTGACTTGGTCTAGGTGATCCTGCTCATCTTGGTATTTGCCCCACTCTTGCTCTCTTTTAAAAAAGATTTTATATACTTGGTATTATGGGGGCTAACCTTCATATTAGAGTTATGGTTCAGTCTATAAGAAAATGGAGTTCTGGTGAGCATTGGATAAAAAAGATTAATTGGAGATTTTGTTCATGCATACACTTTAGTACAGGTTTTAATATTTTCAATATCACAGTTTTAATGTGTAAATGTAGGCTCAGAAAATGGTCCTCCTTACTAGAAATCCTCAGATTATATTACCTGCATAGTGCAACATTTACTACATAAAAAACCTAATACACATTTGCAAAACGTGTATATATTAATTTTTAAACTTAGAATTTCTAAGTATCATTAGAGTGTCAACTAAATAATTAAAGCCTTTGATTGGGGTTCTTTTTGTTCTAAATCATCACACTGCAAAGAAATACTAACAATATCCTGGAGGCTGTTTCCAACAGAAGTGCTTGCAATACTTTAAACTTTGTTTTCTTACATTATGAGACCCAGATAAGGGCTACTATTTCCATAAAGCATGGAGATGTTAAAGAGGGAAAATTTTGACTCATCAGAACATACGTCTCAATATTTTTTTTTAAAATTTACCATTCTTTTGACAAAGGTCGGATCCCCAACCAGCACTGAGATTCAGATATGCTAAGGAGAAATGGGCCACCATGCACAGTGAGGTGCTTCTCCCACCACTTGTTTTAAACCTTTTGCACATATTGAATGCTTTGTTTACATTAAATTAACTTTGGAGTTCATATTGTCCTGTTATTAAAAGGCTCTGTCAACAAAAAGGTGGTAAGTGGCCTGCAATGAGAATTTGAGGAGTGATGTACAAATGGCTCTTAGTTTTATTCTTAGGATTGAAATTCCCAGCTGCCTTGAAACTAGTATCTAAGGGTAGTGTGGAAGTTATGTGTTACTTTAATACTGTGATAAACAAAAATCCTAAGTGTCATCTTAGTGTCACCTAAGTATCACTCCTAAAGGCAATTTAATTTAATTCAGTGATTGTCTTTGGGTCTTTTTACATGTCTTTAATTAATGCTGGGCTAACAAATTTAAAGATAGGGTGAGAAATCAAAGTGAACTGTTAAGCTGGAGTTGGAAATGGAGAATACCTCACGAGACTGAAATAAGGGATAGCTGGTCCCTTTCACTTTCAGCCCATGAATATTTGAGGATCAAGATGCTCATTTAGCATTTGGGTTACGGTTAAGGTCATACAATCATAGGAAAGAGGAGAAAATCACAAATTACTGCCGACTGCTACCCACACAAGGTCATGGTGCAAGATGAGTTCTCTGTCTTCCCAAGGGTCTCCAAGCAAAGCAGGTCAAAGGTAAACTGAGGATTATGAGGGACTTACATTAATGGCCAAGAGAGCCCCATAAGTTCTGTTCATAAGTGGGTTAAGCACAGATTCCACTCCACCTTGTGGCTGATTTTTAATGTGGATTCACTTACTGCTTTTAGGCCAGATGTGTGTAGGAGTAACTTGGTTATATTTAAGATCCATGCCTGGCAGCAGGGTCCAGACTTGAGACGTGCACTACTGAAGGGTAGGTATATTCAGGAGATCCATACAGCCTAAAAAGCACAGCTGGTCCCAGAATGCACCACCAGCTTCCTTTTAGTCATTGGGGTCAGTAGGTGTTAATGAGACTGGAGTTAGACACATGGCTGGGATCTGGACAGGAATAAACTGAAGCTCTGGGAAAGCCATAGGAATCATAGAATGTTTAGGGCTGGAGGGGACCTCCAAAGGTCATCTAGTGCAGTCCCCCTGCAGGGAGCAGGGACACCCTCAACTAGACCTTGGTCTGACCAGAGCAGAGGGGAAGAATCACCTCTCCCCATCTGCTGGCCACACTTCCCTTGATGCAGCCCAGGATGCCATTGGCCTTCTTGGCTGCAATTGTACACTCTTGGCTCATGTCCAGCTTCTCATCCATCAACACCCCCAAGCACCTCTGAAGAGCTGCTTTCCAGCCCCTCATCCCCCAGCCTGGATTGATAGTGAAGGTTGTTCAGGACCCTGCACTTAGTTTTATTGAACCTCATGAGGTTCCCCTGGGCCCACCTCTCCAGCCTGTCCAGGTCCCTCTGGATGACATCCCATCCCTCCAGCCTTTCCACAGCACCACTCAGCTTGGTGTCATCCGTGAACTTGCTGATGGTGCCCTCAATCCCATTGTCAATATCATTAATGAAGATATTAAACAATATTGGTAGACACAGTGCTTCCAGCACAACTTTAGGACAGCAGAGGTGCATCTCAAGGCATGCTTTGAGCAGCAGTTGATCATGACCCCAGACTCATCCCTGCTCTTGAGAGGACATGTGACTCCAGCACAGTTTTGATCCTAGATCCCCTAAGCCTGTGCCTCACTAGAGTCCATGGCCACCCCTGTTTGAGCCAGTAGAACCAGAAAGGAATTGGAAAAAGGCATAAGGCTTCTGGGAATGTGGTGGGTACTCGAGGTTAGGCTTCAGAGTACAAGAATGCATCAAGAAAAGCCATGAGGCCAAGGTCAAGCACTGTCCACAAGCTGCTTGGCCCTGTTTCTTCATGTTTTCTGATTTTGGCTTTTGCTGCCTTTCACTTTCTTCCTTTCCTTTCCCTAAAAGATTATTACTAATAATCTAGGACACAGCCTCAACCACTCTACAAACCTAAGATCTAAAAATATGAAGCAAGCCACACACAGTCTTAACTTAGGCTACTAGGCTTTTCTCAGCTTTTTTTGTTTCTTTTCCTTTTTTTTTTTTTTTTTTTTTTT